>JAZGTI010015436.1:0-13411 GCA_036877585.1 Botia kubotai
GTAGTGTAATTATGTATATATATGAAAAATAACAATTGAGAAAACAGGGCTTTCAGATCAGTTCTCTATATCAGTACACAGATGAGTGTGTTGTGTACTGGACTGACTCAGTTGTTAGGTCTGTGATCCTTTTAACAGTCAAAGACTGGCATGAGAAACTTTAAGTGTGTTGAGCGCAGTTTTAGAACGTTTCAGCTACTCGTTTAGCGCGCCCCAGACTTTTATTAGAACCTTTTGCTCGTGTGCAGAATTCCCAACGTTCCTTTACCTCTCTGTGATTCCCGGTAGGATAAAAAACATCCAGAAATGGATGCCAAACACCAGGATGACCTGGAAAACCACTTTCCCCATCACCGTCTTTCGGAGATAAAGGGCGCGATCCACCACCATAGTGCCAAACTGGATGAGGACCATGACGAGGAACGGCCCAGGAACCTGATCTTCGGAGAGAGAGGAAGTGATGTCGGCACCTCCCTGATGTTTCTGAGGACGTGCACAAAACAACACGTCAAGCGGTTAAACTCAAGCTGGGATGTTGCAGGAGTAAATGTAGATGAGGAAAAGACAGAAGGAACATTTGGGCTCCGTTTCAAGACCTAGTGCGCTACCTCGCGCTACCTCGCTGTCTACTGTCGTCTAAGGCAACAAAAAAACGTCACACTGTAGCTTTTAAAAAAGTCATAATATCAGATTTACCCCAAATGCCCAAAAGCCAAAGACAATAATGATAAAATCAACAGTGTCGGCCAGAAACATCAGGACGTAAACGTCGGTCACAGCGTTGTATTCAGGGTGAATCAGGTTATAGAAGAACTGACGAATGGGCTGGTAGATCTCAACCAGTCTGAGAGGAGATAAACAGACACAAAATTACAATTACATTTAGCAGACGCTTTTATCCACTGCGGCTTACACGGTGAGGAAAACAATGAGGCGATAACTTATGAGGCAATAACATAAGCTATACACAGTTATACAGTAGTTACAACATTAGATTACAACATTACAAGTTAGGAATTTATTTTAAAAGTTATAAGAACAAACACTGTTGAATCATGAACAATACTGTCAGAGACATTAAACAAGTAAAAAAGTTTCATCATGTAACACACTGACACATGTAGCACACTCACATGCACACGTACACACACACACACACACACACATACACACTCACTTCTTGAGCAGGTAAACCTTCGCTTTGATGAGTTGTTCTCGAATCTTTTCGATGATCATTTCCTTCCGGCTCTTCTGGGGAACTTCTGGCTCACTGTCGGCTCTTCGGCCGCTGTTCCGTGTGCTTGTGCTGCCTGTGAAACAAACAAGCAAACAAACAAACAAACATCACAAACAAACAGCACCACGAACGAACAGCACAAAAAACAAACAGCACAACAAACAAACAGCACAACAAACAAACAGCACTACAAACAAACAGCACAACAAACAAACAGCACCACAAACAAATTTCACAACAAACAAACAGCACCACAAACAAATTTCACAACAAACATAGCCTAGTAATTTGTCCATAATAAAGCCACATTGTTTTTAATTATATAAAGTAATATGTAAGTCATCTGTAAATATTTCGTTTGTTTAAATTACCTTTTACATTACATTTACATTACCTTCAGTCTGTGCACTACAGTAAATATGAACAGAAAACAGCGCTCCGCTCTGGATGTTTGGAACGTGACTCTCCTCACCTCGTTTGGAGCGCACAGAGGAACGCCGGGAGATGTGAGAACCTCCGCTCGTGCTCTGACGCCGCAGGTACGCCCGTTGCTCCGGGTAACGGACATGCACGTTCACCTGGGCCGCGTCCACCGACACCCCGAGGTTCACAGACTTCAGTGAGTATGCCGGAGAACTCCTCTTGTCCTCGTCAGGCGGAATCACCACCGACATTTTACCCTCGTCCTCAGACTCGTCTCTGTGAACACAGCCGCCCCTTCGGGACATTTTCGGGTCGTCCTCGTCCCACAGACCATGACACTGAGAGACAGCAAAGAGAGACAACTCATGAAAAACAGATGAAAAATAACATTTCTTCGTTTTTAAAGCACTCAGAAGGTCTTTGGATTCTGAGGAAAACCAATTGAAAAGTACAGTTTGATTGACTGTAAACAATACTTCACTTAGAGTTTATTTACAGCTCTACACTATATAAAAGGCACCTTTAACAACACTGGGTAAGATATAATGTCCCACGGCTTATTTTTAAAGGCAACAAAGAGAACGTTTAAAAATGTATGTTGCCCATGATAAAATAGACATGTGGACGTTCTGGTTACCGGCCGACAAAACTGCAAACGTTAAATCGCATGTATGTCAAATAAAACAACTTATATAATGGTCGGTTTGACCGTTTGAGGACAAACATTTTCTGAAGCGTTTGTACCTTTTACAGACGCGCCGTTAATTAAACGTTCCCTGTTTTTACAGGGACTCTTGGTCATCCCGTAGTCAAAAATCTTCTGCATGACGAGGCACTTTTTGCTAGACACTGAGGCCTGAGGCAGGATCCGATACTGCCAAATCCAGACCAACCTGAAACCTTTGGAGAGGAGCAACTTCCCTCTAGCAGGATTTCACTGGCATTACCAATTGATTTTAAAATCCATTTTACATTTTTTCAAGCTTTCACCACTCCAGTGCCTTCGTTTATCTCATAAACATAAACAAATTATCTCATAATATCTGATGAATTATGTTTCCATCCGCATCTTGGCATCCATTTAACACTGGCTGCAGAATACCTCACAGCTGAAGCAGAAAAATAGCCCTGAAGCAATAACTTTACAAATACATTACGCTACACTCAACGGCTGTCTACTGTAAGAGCTACAGTTTCCTCGTTTGAATGATGTTTACGTTCATTTGCATGTATCACACTGACTTACTAGACCTTTCCGTGGTGATTACTGTATAAAAACATCCATACTTTAGGTTAAGAAATAGAAAAATAGGAAGAAAAGTAACAAGCGGACATCTTAGGTTAAGGTAGGTTGGCATTGGGATTCAAACCAGTGACCTTCGGGTTGTGATTATTACTCTCTAACCATTAGGCCACAACCGCCCATAGCTGCTAGTATTAGCAACGCTAGTATGCTTGAACTAATACATGTTCTGATAAATGCATGAACTGATAATGATAGCCATCGCTATGACCAAGAGAATGGAACATCTGGTGACTGTTCCCTGAGCTGTTCCCTGTTGCACCTAATATGGCAATATGGACCCAGATAAAGTAAGAACTATGCAAACACAGCTGGTACTGGAAGAGCATGCAGGAAATTAGTATAGGCAGGATTTCCAGTAGGAACCTTCAGTATGGATCGGTGAAAGAACAGTGTGAGCAGCTGGATTAGGTCATAGTGAACATAGCCATCCTTCTTCTCCACCCCGATGATGTTGGGCGGGTAGTAGGGCTTCTTCTTGTGGACCTCCATGTTCTGGTTGAATGGAAAGAAGCTGAACTGGAAGAAGTATTTGATGACAATGGTAACCTGGAAGAAAGAGAAACGCGTATTTACAAATGATTTTAATGATGCAATAGAATGAAGTAATATTTATCGCATACAATGTTTATGGCAATGAAGTGATATTTATTGCATGCGAATTACACGTATAAAAACCATTAGAAAGGTTCAGACTACAGATACAGGACAGTTAAAACCTCGTCAGCACATAATCCAACTTCGCTACAACCAATAAGACTGTAGCTTCATTAAACATATTGTTACATTTCACCCACATTAAATTTAATTTTACTCAATGGTTTTAACTAAATACACACAACTATAAAAAAGTGTAAAATCTCATATTTTTAAGGTTATGATAAAACGATAACCTTTTTTTAAATGTATTATTGTTTTTAAAAAATGACTTGAAAACTAAAATAAGTTATGAAAGACACTCGTAAATACATATTAATTGTTATTAACTTTATTTAGTATTTATTTATAAAAAACAAACATAAACTACTACTGTACCTCTGTGTAAACAATGGCGGTCATCCAAAACCGTTTGCTAGGTCGTGGAACAGAAAGCATCGCCCACAGGAAGATGAGGATGGGCAGCACAAGCGTTGCCATGGACGCAGAGATCATGTGGTTGAGGATGATGACCAGGTAACACACCATCTCTGAGTGCGCCACCAGCAGGTTATAGAGAGCATAACACAGCTGCAGTCCCAGCGGCTGTGATTTATAGAAAGACTCAGAACTGTCCAGTTCCTCATCATAGAACATTCTGGATAACAGCAAGAAATACACAGATGTGATTCTTTATAACAGCAATAAACACACAGATGTGATTCTGGATAACAGCAAGAAACACACAGATGTGATTCTTTATAACAGCAATAAACACACAGATGTGATTCTGGATAACAGCAAGAAATACACAGATGTGATTCTTTATAACAGCAATAAACACACAGATGTGATTCTGGATAACAGCAATAAATACACAGATGTGATTCTTTATAACAGCAATAAACACACAGATATGATTCTGGATAACAGCAATAAATACACAAATGTGATATATATAGTTACATATTGAAAATGCGATATGCGATATTATTAGTGTAGTCAATTATTTACGTTTGGAAACAATATGCTATTATTTAACACAGTTGAAATGTTTCTTTATACATCGAAATGTATAAGACAGAAATGTGTCTGTCTCAGAAAATTCATATTTGGGGGCCTTTGGCATCTTAAAGTTTGAGAACCGCTGCGTTAAGCTACAAGAACGTTGCACTAAGCTACAACAATGTTGACGAGCATTTACTGTAGCTGTGCAAGACTACTTACTTGTTGAGCAGCAGTTCGCTGGCGGTCAGCTCAGTGGTTACAGAGGGCAGCAGGGGGTCATCCAGATCGGACCTGCTGTCAGGCGTCATCAGCATCAGACGTTTCTCACTGTCACTGTCGTCTGAGCTGACAGACAGCCGGTCGAAACTCACAGCTTTGCTGTAACTAGGAGGCACGTCTGCGTCTGAGGTGTTGGGTGCTTCAGTATCAGGGGTAAAAAGCTGCCCGCTGGTCGGTTCAGGGTGAGTGTCCTCCGCTTCAGATGAAGGTGGCTGTCCATCCTCATCCTCAGTAACAAACTGATCTTCCTCTATGTTCACCTTAAACTCCAGCTGAGGGACCTGAACATCTTCACCTTCTCCCTCTAGTTCTACCAGGACCCGTGGACTTTCCTCTGTCACTTCCTGTGTGACTTCCTCACTAACTTCCTCCATCACTTTATGCGTTACTTCCTCCGTCATTTCCTCTGTCACTTCCTGTCTCACTTCCTCTTTCAATTCCTGTGTGACTTCCACAGGCCCCGCCTCCTCAGGTTTATCCACACTGGACTGCTGTCTAGCATCTGCTGTTTCATCTTTCCCCTCCATTCTGTCCACGTCCAGCTGGTCCTGCTCACTCTCAACCTCATCTATGGTGTCATCTGTGCCTTGTCGAGAAAACAGTGTGATGCACTGAGTAGCTTCACTGAAAACAAAACCACAAAAACAACAACACGACACAGCAGTGAGCAAACAGCAGGACACAGCAGTGAGCAAACAGCAGGACACAGCAGTGAGCAAACAGCAGGACACAGCCTCGATTTATCTTCAAACAATGTGGATCAATACCTTCAGAATACATTCAAATGAGCATTAAAATACATTCATACAATTTACATTAAAACTATTTAATTAAAAAAAACTATTGACTAGTTGTCGGGTAATATTTTTAGGAACAAAACTCATAAAGTTTAAAAGTTTAAAGTTAAAGTTTAAAGTGCGAATTACTGAAGAGTGACAATATGACCTTCATATGACTTCTTACATTTTTCATTGTTCGAGCAAAATATTTCACAAAAATGCTTGTTAGGTTTGAAAAGATAAAAATATGTGTTTGTTGTTAGTGGAATTAATATGATACACCTGTGTGAACTTATATAATATATAATATAATATACATATATAAACTGACATCATACAGCCACCAAACCCACCTTGACCTTATTTATTTAAAGTTTTCCTAAACTATGGAAACCTCATACACATTATGCCACAGATGAAGAGTGATGAAGATGAGTGTGAAGGTGAGAATGGGTGTGATGAAGAGCTGATTATGAGCGCAGCACCTGGAGATGGCGCTGCTTCCGCTGTCCGCGGAGGAGTTGGACATGTCCAGCCCGTACATTTTGCGCAGTTTGGGACGAGCGCGCTCGCTGGTTTTGGGAATATTCTGGGGCATATCGTCCAGATCATCCAGGGTGGACTGACGGGAAAACAGCATGGTGGCTTCCGTGTATGCGCTGATGGATGGAAAGATGGACAGATGTGGAAACGCAACGACAGAGATGACATGGTAACTGATAACTCAACTGTGTCTCCTAGACAGCAATGAGAATCAATGCAGAGCAAATGGAAACTGCTCTACGTTTTATCAGCTGCTTCTCCTGTGAAAAAGAGGTTATGCAAAACAAGCTAATCAAGACCTGGACATGCTGTCTCTGGACGCGAAGGAGTCTGAAGAATGTCCAGCCCGCCTGCGGCGCTCTCTGTTGGAGCCCGAGTCCTCCTCGCTGATCCGATCCAGGCCTGACTCACGAGACACATTTAGCTTCATCTGCTTCTGGTAGTACACGTGGATGCTTTCACGCGACGGAATGTTTCCCTGCAGGACCAAGAGCTCAGTGGATTACTGACAGAGCCATATAACAGACAGAGCCATTACTCAGCTGATATTTGTAACACTGACAGAAGCATCACGTCCTTACTTTGATCAATCCACCAAAAAACTCTCAGTAAAAAAACGGACTGTTTTCTGTTTTATTTTGAGTGAATTTTAAGTATAGTGTAAAAACAAAAGGTAATGTCAGTGAATCCTGCTGATAAAACAGCTAAAACTAGCCTAAGCTGGTTGGCTGGTCTTAGCTGGTTTAAGTTAAAAATAGCTGGTTTAAGATGGACCTCCCATCCTGGCAAAGCTGGTAGGTCAGCTGGTCTTCCAGCATTCACCAGCTAAAAATGTGGCCAAAACCAGCCTGCTAAACCAGTTTAATCAGCTAAAACTAGGCTGGGAGACCAGCTAAAACCTGTCAACCAGCTTAAGCTGGTTTTAGCTTTTCCAACAGGGAACATTTGTGATTTAATTGTATTATTCCATGATACATGGATACAATGATACAATTCCATGTGGAATACTTAACTGACTGGTTAATTAGTCAATGAAATACTTAACCTATTAGCAAAACCGATCAGGTTTAATAGCAGGTAGAATTGTTTACTGTGAACCTTTTTGACTTCTCGGGTCAACATGCAGCGTTCAATGCGCAGAACAGTGGAGATGTCAATGTATTCTCTGCAGATGGAGTTCAGCCACGTGGTCACGCTCTCAATGGTGGTGAGAAACAGAACCCAGGTGAACTTAATGATGTTGAAAATCCTCTTGATGATGTTGTCTGCAGAAGATGAAGAGGTTATCAGCTTCTGACCTTCATCTTCATATCACACTGTTATCAGAACGATCAAACATTTCGCATGAAAGCACCTGGTCCATTTGTGTTCTCTTCCTCTGAACTCTGACCATCATCATCACCGACCTCTATCGCCACATGACCTGCACACACACGCACAAGAAGTCGCTTGTCTGTAATAACAAACTTACAGTATTCAGATCGGAATCGTCATGGTAGAGGATGTATGTACGGGAATTCTGAAGGATCTCGGATAATTAGGAAGCGATTTTGTTATTACTTTAAAAAATGTGTAATTCGAGCTGTGTAGTTTTATATCGCCTTCAGGCGGTGGGGCTATTTTGTGTTGTTTGCGATGAGCTTTTGTGTATTTGTTACCCTATTGACTTCCACTGTAAGTGCTTTACTGTAAACATGATGTCAGCTTAAGGGAGGAGCTAATCGACAGCATGTCACACACACACACACACACACACACACAGTCGATATTTTAGATCAGACGTTAAATAAGTGCTCGTTGCTGTTTAATACCTTCCTTTTTGTCTTTTTGATGTCGTTGGTCACGTCTGTATCGCTTCCAGAAATGACGCCTGCCTTTGGATCTTTCTTTCAGGGCTGTTTTAGAGTCAGTGATCCAGGCATGATACACAAACTATAAAGTGACATCAATGTAAATTCATATATTAATTCAGTATTCGGACACGGTGACGTCAATACAAAAATATGTTGCATGTTCAGCCGTTTCAGGAAACTGGTTAAACGTAAACACACGATTCGTTCTTACACAAATATTTAAAATGCAAGCAGATTTCATTTGAAAATACTGAATAAGGCCATGTTTAAACCACGAATTTGTATTCAACCCCCTGAAAAGGCTGGATTTCATGCAGACCGCGGACAAACACTCACGATGCAAAATTCCCACACTGAATACAAACAACTGTTTTAATCCAAATATTAAGGTTGATGTGAGTGTATATGTTGAATAATTCGATTAAATTAAGTTGTTTGAATTCGGTCCACACACACACACACACACACACAGCAGAAGAATCTTATGGTGGATGTGGTGCGCTCCACTAATAACAACATGGTTTGTGCATTC
Organism: Botia kubotai; assembly: GCA_036877585.1. Lineage (NCBI taxonomy): Eukaryota > Metazoa > Chordata > Actinopteri > Cypriniformes > Botiidae > Botia > Botia kubotai. The sequence continues at coordinate 8,594 of JAZGTI010015436.1, forward strand.
ACTAACATCAGACTCTTAGATCTCTGTGTTAGGTCATTTCTCCAATACCATCGGCGTACAGCGGAGCAAACCACATCATGTAGCAGAAAACACAACAAAACAGTTCAAAACTGAAGTAAATAATTCCATAAAAAACCACCACACAGACGTCACGGTGGGCAACATGTCTAAAGCATTTCCATTCCGTGCCTCCCTGTAAGTTCATATGTTGGTGTTTTATTGTTTTATAAACGTCAAACGTATCGCTCAACCGCGGTTGGGATAACACGGAATGGAAAGGGAATCTTGAACACCATCACCAAACACAAAAGATGGAAGCCGAGCACAGGTCACATGTTCACCATGGCGATACCTTGGCTGCCCTGATAATATACTGCAGAATGGTTTTGGGCAGCTTAATGACTGATTTGGGTAAAGCAACAAGGGCCGAAGCGAATTTTCTGATTGCTCGCTGAGAACAAAGAACCAGGGAGAGAGATTGACAGTCACAGCATCAATATCTTTCAAATACTTCAGTGCAACACCGCAATACAACATCTATACATGTACATGTAACAAACACATTTAAATCATAATGTAAAAGATGGACAGGCAAAATAAATGCACTGGTGATTCTTAAAGAAATGACAAAGTTTCCGTTTACAACAATGTTAGGTTGTGAAAACATTTTCCTAACATTTCATTAGAAGCAAAAATGTTAGAATGTTATTCTAAACACTCCTAAGTTCTAGTACTGTTCAAAGTGTCCAGTTTTTTAGACATTGCATTAGCGTTATTCAAATGTTTTAAAATTCTGTAACCTTTAATAATGTTTCACTAACAACTTAAGAGTAACCTTTTTGACATAGGATAAATACCGTTAAAGAGTTCTATTAACGTTATTGCGAGAACGTTTTTTGATAACTTTGAGAAAACTTTTAGAGGACATCAGCCAACGTTCTGAGAACATTACTAGTAACATTACTAGCTCGGGTGCCTGCATTGTTTCAGTGAGTTCTTTAAAAGCAAAATACAATTGCAATGCATATCGTTCAGTGAATATCCTGTGTTCACTAGAAAATACACACATCCAAGTATTGTGAGATGTGGAGGAGCAATAACATGTTTTAGTAGAACAATTTCCACAGATTAAATTCTCTTCTGAATGAGATGCATGACAGCAGCAGTTCACTCACCTGGAAGGCGGATTTCTTAGGCAGCTCTTCCTCTTTTTTCTCTTCCTCTTCCTCCTCCTCTTCGCTGTCAGTTTCAAACAGGTAATAATCACCACTTCTAACCACTGAGAGAGGAACGAGGAGAACGTTCAGCAAGAAGAAGGTCGTTTAAACATGCAGCAGATATTTAAAGACCATCAAAAGTGCTTGACTGCATTCATCAACTTTCCACTGTGGCCACAAACATCTAACATCAGCCTGAAGAAAATACCAACCAATCCGTCGACCAAACCTGAAACAAATGTCATTAACGCAAGAAATCTAAAAACATCCATCCAACATGACAATTCTTTACTCGTTTATTTACTCATCCTGATGTTGTTCTGCTTTTGCGTTTCACGAGGAACTCAAAAGGATTATTTCAGAAAACATTTTAAAGCCGAGTTTACAGTGACCACGTCCGCCAAACTCTGAGAAAGACAAAAGCTTCAAATATATGAATGTCACATGACACTAAATGACGTTTTAAAACAATATGATGCTTTTGTGAATGAAAGAACAAAATTCCTCTCAAATCTCAGTCTATATTTCACATATTCTAACTGGCGTGTTGTTTACTTACTGCAGAACACCCATAATTCGCAGTTTTTGGTGTTAAGAGCTAGTTTTATATCTGAACACAGACACAAATGACATGTATGAACATCATCAGCAGGTTTAGATTATGGCTTTTGAACCCGTGCGCCACTCATATGGAGTGATAACTCAGTTTTGTCCTTTCTGTTTCTGTCTTTTTTTAGCACTACAAGAATAACAAAACAGGTTAAAAAGATTAAATGTGAATCCAAACACAATTCTTGATTATCCCTTGTGATACATTTCAATAAAACAACAAACATCAATATAAATCATCAACATGAATATATACAAGCTAAACGTGGGATCTAAACTGAGCATTTTGGTTGCGCTAGGAGGGTTTGTCACCTGAATAAAACAACTTCCTTCTAAACATGTTTCCTGTGTCCGCAGTTTCACAGTGACATAGCAGAACAGAAACTGGAATAAGGAAACTGCCTTGTGTCCTTAAACAGAAGAGCCACAATGGAGGGGAGGGCAGGGGAGGATGCTGGGAAAATACTTTATTTAAAGGGACAGAACCAAATCAAGACCATGTCGAGCCCCAGTATAAATGTCAATTGTTTCATCCTACTCTTTATGAGCCCCTTACAAAAAAGGACCATGGTATTACCATAGTACCACAGTAATACCATGTTTCCAGAGTCCAGTAATACCAGTAATACCAGACTCTGTCACAAACATGATGGTAATACCATTGGTATTCTTTGAAATACTTCAGGCACGCTGGTATTACCATCTGATACCATCACGCCACTGTACAAGGTACCACCACAGAGCTTTTTTTGTGGGGCTAGCTTTATTTTAACATTACGTCGCATTTCAGTCGCGATATAAAATAAAGTTCGACATCTAAACTAAGCATCCGAGGTGTGTGTTCAAATCCTGCTGATAACCGAGATCAGCACATCAAAGAAGACAAAAGAAACATCAGCTCACCCACATCACACCGTCTGTTAAATAAAACGCCCACTAAAGACTGCGAGTTTGATGGTGTTTCTTTTGCTTTTTGATGACTTGATAGCTTTCTTTCATATTCCTGCCAAAATCAATGTCTAACAGCGATTCCGCACTTAAAGAGAGAGAGAGACTTCGACCGTTGCGTTTAAAAAGATAATTCACCCAAAAATGAAAAACCTGTAATCATCTAAGATCATTTGTGTCTGTATAAGACAAAGAGAAGTAGCTGAATATTGGACTAGCTTTGCATTATACAGCTTGTGTTTGGAGAAAAAACAAAAAAAGGGACTTCTAATGCGGCTAACAAACTCATTTTGCGTTCCATGAATCAAATATGTCGTACTTGTTTGTACAAGAGGGCAAACACACAGAATTTTCAGTTTTGGATAAACTGGATAAACTTTAATATCAGGACAGTGATGGGCAGGAAATCGTTTGATGGATTTGATTCAAGCAGAGTGATCCTCAGCTGTGAGCTCTGTTTATCACGTCCTCCATCCACATCAAAACACGTCACCACTAACCAGACATGAAACCTTTCCTGCAGCTGCTCCATGTCTATTGAAGGCTTCATCACATGGCACATTAAAAATAAAGCAAAACTGTTTTTAACATGCCAATTAAACCAGTGATTAATGAAGTTCATGCAGTTTATTTTCCTCTTCACATCATTGAATTCTTTATATATTGGATACAATATTAAACTCACTGTTGTTTAGGTTTTACTTTAGTTTAGGACTTTTTAATAATTCTTAACAATTTCATTGCTTTTACAATGAAATACCTGCAATTAATTAAGTAATATTCTAGATTTTTTCTTTAATCAAAATGATATCATTGATATCTCTTCCATCTTATTAGTCTATTAGTATATTTTGATAATGGCTTTATGAGTTTTTTTAATTGTTGTGTAATTTTGTGGTTGTCTTGTTTTGTGTTTACTTGCGTCTCAATTATATAATTGTTGTCGACTTGACTTGTAGCACTTTGTTCAGCTTTAGCGTTATTAAATGTGCTAGAGAACTAAACTTAACTGGTCTTTTGTACTAAAACAAACCGAAGTCAGTTCCTTAATGACGTCATCTTCCAGGAAGTGCAATATGCAGGGCATGTAATTGACAACGTGTTTGTAGAAATATCTCTCTAATGACTCTAATGTACATCTGTACGATTACAGCCAGCCCCAGAAGCCTTCAATAGACTCAGAAAGACTTCAGGTGTGGAGGGTGTGTGAACTGGAGGAGGTGCCGCAGGGGTCAGTACTGAGATCCTCTGACTTCTGCTGAAGGACACAAGGAGCAGTAAGAGCAGATGTTAAGATGTTATGATGAACCTACTGGACGCATGATCAACCCATGGCCTCCACCACTGCTTTTTATTCACCTTGTTTCTCTTTCTCTCTGCAAATGAAACGTCACAGGATTAATGAAACACGTCTATCTGTCCAAAACTGATGGTAAAAACGAAACCAAAAGACCTTCGGCTATTAAAATCAAGTTGACATTTTGGAATCACTGTGAAATCTTATCTTACCACATTTGCAAAAAATGAAACAAAATTTACGATAACGACATTTATAACTATTTCTAATTTTTAAAATGCTGTTTGTCTATTATATGTATATATTATTAGACCTCCCCTTTAGTGTGTAATATCGGTGTTTGAAAACACTTTTCCTAAACTGCCGGAAACACCTTGTTTGTTGTTCTGCCATTATTTCTGTGACATAACTATGTAACTACGTTACACATTTATACAAGAACCAGAAGAACCAACTTCTATCAAAAACATTAAATGCTTCAGTGATTCCAAACGTTTAAACTACAGTGTAACAATATCATAAAATGTGCTAATAAATTAGCTAAAGTTCTAAGAGCGGCACTACTCTATTAAACTGTATTCTGTTCTCTCTCCTGCCCTCCACATCATTACCATCATCATCATCATCGTTTTCCTCTTGAGGTGGAATGAGCTTCTGTCCGTCTCCAGACTCCTGAGACATGCTCAGCATCTTCTCCTTTCCCCTCTTAAACTTCTGCTGTCGCGTCTTAATGCGATCCATCCTAAA
>JAZGTI010015437.1:0-13410 GCA_036877585.1 Botia kubotai
TCTGCGGGACGCCCATCAAGGCAGGACTGGCCCTCCAGGCAGAACTGTTTCAGACTATAGAACTCTCTCGTTTCATAGAGACCACTTACCATGAAGTCCCAGTTGTTCTCCAGCATAATTAGCTTGTGGCCTGAATTTCACTTAGGGTACTTCACAACACAGTGAAAAAATGTGGACAGGTGGACACGTCACATTCATTCTGAAGCAGTATACATACTCCAGAAGAGATACAAAGATAAAGGTTTTTTGTTAGTGCTTTTATATTATCACTAGCACCTAGATCACTTAAATCAAGGCTGTGTTTTATTATGTGTGTTTTGAAGAACTAAAGGCCATCAATGTGCTGGAAATGCATTCAGGATGAAGTTTTGCATGCCTGTTACATCAAGGCTGGTGGAAAAAAACAATTTCCAGGGATGAAATGACTGCATTGTTGGTCTCAAATCATCCCTGCCTGTTGCCAGCCCTCATCTGCATAGTGTTCTGCAGCAAATGCAATGAATATTCTGCATCATAATAGCGCTGGTGCTTTGTGTTGAACGGGGTTTATTAAGGCCCCTTTTGTTGTGTAAATACTGTTGCCACTGAGGAGTTCAGCTCTTCCTCCTGTTTTCCATAATGTTAATTTTGAATATTAACGTGTGACCTAATTCACTCTTTGTTTTGCTTGCTCTCAGACGTGACATTGATGAGAAGCACTTTGACCAAATTTGGCCATTTCCTGAAGATGGAGGAAACCATTTATGTAAGTCAATTTAATGCAGGATCAGTAAGTCAATACATTACATTATTGGTGTTTCTGTTATAAAGACTCTTTCCCCAGCTAACAGGGAATGTTCTTAGAACATTGTCTAATGTTCTCTAAAAGTCCTCTCAAAATGATCAGAAAAGTTATTGCAGTAATGTTGTATATCATGTATACGTTTTGACATTCTTAGAGCTTTCAAAATACTGTTTTTAATGTTTTAATTACTTAATAGAAATGTCAGGGAAACATTCTTGAAACCTGAAATTGTTAGGTGTTCCAAAAAAACATTCTAAGGATAAATAGGTAAAACATTACAAAACAACAACAGAATGAACTTTTCAGGATAATTTCCCATGTAAAAATATATTAATTGACCTTAATATCAATATGAGGAAACAGTGCTGTTTCTGTGTATGTTTTGTATTTTTGTATGCAGACCGGGCAGCTTTCCTGAGCAAACCGGCTAATTGTAATCTGATTGAGAATAGACACTCAACTGTTACTGACAAAAACACGAGTAGCAATTAATATGGTAATTTGAAAATGATGAAATTTAATGCTGTGTGCTTTTTACATGACTATTTGTTTTCTTATTTGTACATGATTTATTCCTGTATATCATGCAACTGTGTTAGCTGAATTTTTCTGTATCATTTTCTGGTGATTGCCTTTGCATTATACTGTACGTCGCTACAAAGATGTTGTGGGTGATATGCAGTTGCTAAAGTGATTATCAGGGTGTTCTGGTGGTTGCTAGGTGGCCTGTTTACTGGAACAAGTCCAAAGAACCCATCCACAAATCTTTATGATTTCACAACTAAGGTTCTCTAGAGTTGTGAGTTGAATTACTTGCAAAAGCATAAGCTAGTGATTACGCCTATATATTTATGTATTGAAGAAAAACATCGTATAGCTTGATCATATTTTGTATAGCAAGTCTAATTTAATTAGTTTAATTAGGAGATACCTGGAAAAATCTACATTCTCAGCGTCTGGAATATTTAATCATGGATCCATTAACCAACATAGTGACCTATATAAGAATATAATGTGAGAATGAGGGTTGGTTATGGTTATATAAACATCACATGCATTTAGACCAGCTCTCTCATTAATGGACTAATCAAACTTTCCATTGACAGACTGAACCCATATAACGGTGTATTGGCTGGTTGGGTTCATTTGTGTATATTGAGCACAGATAGCAGCTTCATTTTAATAGAACAGTTGAGTCAATATCAGGGAAGATGGACATGGTTCTGTGCACTAATGACAATACAATCCAACTGTAGCCATTTGCAGCCCTCACTCATGACTCAATTGAGGAATGTGGGACAGTTCCCATGTTGTTTCCCAGGCTCAAAGCAACACAGTGATGCCACAAGCATCCACTACCTTAGTATGGCACATTTAATGTATGCATCTGTATGAGCGCAGATTTGCATAGCCTAGAGGTGACCCACATCTGATACGTTTTCAATGCACATCCCATACAAAACAGTGTCTTTGTTTAGCTGGTGGAGTTTTCCATATGCTGAACTGGTATCCAGTATGTGTGTCAGTGTGTTGAACTGGGGTGTTGTTTCTCTCTCGCTCTCTCCTTCTCTTTGTACTTGTGTCAGTGTGTTTTGGGGGCAGTGTGGAACAATCAATTGTACTCAGAATGGTGTCAAATATAGGATATGAAGCCTTTTTGCAATTTATTTCACTAAGATTCACTTTGGTTTGGCCTCCACAAACAATGTGTTGTTTTACTTTCTAGGAAACTGGTGTTTGCTAGTGAATTACTTGAATGTGATGGTTGTTTTGATATTATATATATATTATACATGTACGTATAATATATATATTATACATTGTTATAATATATATTATAAATATATTTTATATAGAATAAACACATTTTTATAGATGCACCTGTCAGTGCAAACAGAGTAGACTGCTGTAATGCAATTCTGTTCACTTTGTTTCTTCTTCTAAATCATAAGGAGTTCATAATGAACTGTTTTCTTCTAGTGGATGGACAACTTGCTTGTGTCCTTGACAAATCTCTGAGGTAACGTCCTTCTCTTTTTTTGCAATTTCTGCGTCATATGCTGATTCATATGCAGTCCCAAAATAGTTCCTAAAATATATATATAGCTTCTAAAACTGCCTAATGGAGAGGCAGACCTCTCAGAGAGAGAACTGCACTTATTCATTCAGTGTGTGTGTGTGTGTGTGTGTGTGTGTGTGTGTGTAAAAAAGCACTCCATGCTTCAGTGATCACTGTGCGTAGCTGTGTATATGAATTATTGAGGCTGTTGTAGAGGCCTCATAAATTAGGAATGGCAGAGTCTTTGGGCCGGGTGACGGCGTGGTTCTGTGGCGGCTCACCATCTTGAGTATCACGGCCACCAGCTTGACACTCTCTAAGCCCTGAGGTCCATTAATCTGTCTAATGGTTTACCTTCTCCCAGTAACGGCATAAGACGTCGTATGCAAAAATCAAAAAAGGCAATTGATCCATTTTGTTTATTCGTCAGTTATTGTAAATAAATGTTAGTGTTACTTCTAAGTTTGTAAGCTTTCTGTGTAAAGTAATTCTCCCCAAATCATATTTCACTGTCATTTGTGTGATATTTGTGAGCCATTAGTTTTACTGTATTTTTATTTGTGCTGTGTGGTGTTGCTCATAAACAGACTATATAAATACGGCCCTCTGGAGAAGCATTCAGGATAATGCATGAGGCATTTATTGGATGTGGTGTATTAAAACCAACCACAGCGGAACCTCTGGGACGTGTGATTTTGATCCCTTTACAACTTTTTGCTATTATAGTGCTTATACTTCTACATATCATGATACATAAATTATACAGATAAGCGTAAGGCCAGTTGGTAGAACTGTCATTTTACCTGTCAGACTAGCCCTGGGGTTTCATCATATCTTATCATACAAGTAACATTACCTATATACGGCTAAGAGAGATGACAACTTAGTAAATACTAGAATGACTTTTGATAGACTTGGAAACACCAGATACAGCATGTAATATAATTATATAAACATGATAATTATAAACACGTTATTAATGCTGATAAATAGCTATTCATTTGATTGTTTTATCATATTTTTGACTTTGTGCCATATTTTTGACATATTTTTGTTGACCTTTGACCCTTTCCTCAGTACTTTGGCTAATGTAACAAAACCTTACAGTGAATTTGAGGCCCTCCAGGATAGCTGGTATCAAATGCTGATAATGCATCCGCCAACAATCTCCTGCGTTTGATCCCAGTGGATCACAGAGGTACAGCAGAGGTGAAGTGGAAATCCCTCGATCTGCTTTATTCCTGATCCCAGAAGATACAGTGGCTGAGGTAATAGCAGACTGACGAGCTTTGACAGGCTCGGCTGATGTCTGTTTAGCGCTCTGATCGCTGGAGGACTTGAGGAGCATGTGTGGCAGCAGAGGATTAGCTTTCTCCATATGGCCTGGCCACAGCAACCACACTAAACATACTGTAATTACACCGCACAGCCAATGTGCTCTCAAGGTTCTCTTGGGAATTCCGAGGAAAGCTGCAGAATTCCGCACTGCATTCCAGTAGAGACAGTGGTTCGTGTGTGGTGTTTTGAAATTAAGATACCATTTAATTAAGGTTAATCCCTTTTTTAAGCTGTGATTTTGATTGTGTTGTGTAACTAGTTGTTACATCACTGCCTGTGAGTTGGATTAAACAATTGGAATTAACTTAAAAGATTAAAGACACTGACAGTGAAAAGATGTTACAGCACCCCCAGCTTTCCATGTTAGCTCAGTTAAACTTCTTGAGTGGATGTTGTGCGTCATTGTATTCTCATCTGTGTAGTCTTGCTGTACAGACACAAAAACAAGGAAAACCCCCATGAGAGGACAGGTGGTGGAATGAGAGTGTGCATCTGGGAGGTCCTTTTAGTGAGATCTGTGCTTGAGTGGTTCCCATGCCAACGGTGAGTGGAGCGGTGTTTGGAGCATGCTCAGTGAGGAGCTGGCGGCTGTAACAATAGCAGCGCGAGCTAAAGGAGCTCACATGCTGCTATCACATCAGAGCGGAATAGAACTCTGCGTGCGCACCGCGATTCTGCTGACACAGTCCTGCCTCTCGTCTCTTACCTGCAACAGAGGAAAGAGGTATGAGAACTTTAGATGGAAATTATAGATCATGGCTTGGTAAATATTTTGACTTGTGTGTGTGTATATATATATATATATATATATATATACAATATAATAATTTTGTCATGGGTTTTTCTTAAAAATGCTTGTATTTTTTGTCTTGACTGTGATGTTTGATGTAGGAATGTATGGACATATATTTTGTTTTGTGTTTTGCTGGGAGTATTTCCAGTCTATCCATTTGGCTGGACTACATTTTTAATTTAATTTTGAATTTGAATGAATCTAACATACTTGTGTGTGCTTTAATTAATGTGTGCCGGAGTTCTTTAACTAATGAGTGTCACCGATTTTTGAGGGTTGTGCCACGTTTACTCAATGTTCAAATGTTTTAGTTTGTAATGCGACTTGCGGCACTGAACTGAACAGTGTGAATATAATTTGCATACTTCTTTTCGTGACCCGGGACAGATCTAAAGCAGAGGATAGATCATAAGCTCTGTGGGGAGAGAGTAGGGTAGAGAGAGAGCTGAATTCATTTATGCTTGCTGTACTGTCACACAATCTTTCTGTTGTAAGGAGTTGTCATGCCTCACTGACCCCCTGACGTGTCGTCGTGACAATGGGAGGTAAGGGGTCTGCCTGTTTCATTGTGACAACACTGGCATTCTACATTTTTGCCTGGTCCAGTTTACCACCTTGGACCTTAACAATACACAGGGCACTGGCTCGCTGGAGATGCAGCCATCGGCTGTAATAAAGTGCTTCATTAATTTATCGTTCGTTTGGATGGGCACAGGGTTCCCCAGAAGAGTCTTAGATGAGGCCAAGACCAGTGTGAGAGTGTCTGTCGCACGGACTGAAAATGGGCCACTTTCCCCCTCAGCAGAAAGATCTCAATACTTCATCCAGTCAGACAGCAGAAGGAAAGAGTAGAGAGGGAGTAGAGAGGGAGAGTATCTCAGCACACAGGAAATTGGAAAATAAATTGCAATGACACTTGCAGCTTTGTAACGCATCATCGGGGTATTGTGTCGCCTGCTGTGGGACCGGATGGGGCAGACGGGTTAGGTCTGATGATCTCTGATGATCTCAGAGATTTCACTTTTTACCTAAAGGGTTTTTTACAAGTACACGTACGGTTTTGAAATGAATTCTCGTAAATCAATTGTCTGGTCCCGCCAGCTGAAATCTTATCCATTCATAGCCTGACTGAAAATGATTTCTGCAGATACTTGCACTTTATAGTTGTGTGTTTTTAATACCTAGAAAGTCAGGGGCAAGTGTTTCCCCTGGCCAGTGCAAAATGCTAAACATGTTTATAGAGAAACAAAAGGAATCTTGTTTGTGGCAGTCAGAGTTTGGTTCTGTTATGGGTGGGAGGAACCAGTTACAGCATTTTGCAAAGTATGTGGGGCATCGGCATTGAACTGCCATTACTCTGAAAAGCATCTGTGAATGGCTGTTAAATTCATCGCTGATTAATAGAAACCTTTTCATCAGAACATTTTTTTTATCCTAATTGGGTTTTTCTGAATGGAGGCTTTTGAAATCTCAGTGTCTGGCGTATCCTGTTGCCGCATTTCTGGCCTGTCGTTTCCACATTCAAACTGAGCCACTTTGAAATAGAGATGATTATATCCAGATACATCTTACCCAGTTGGATCGTATATTTTTCTGTGAAAGGTACACCAGTCTACAGTAAGCAGAGATGACAGCTGATAGATTGCCGTCCTCTCGCTCTCCTAATTTCGAATCCCCCTTTCTCCCCCCCGGTTGTCCTTCTCTGCTCTCACCTCATCGCCCCCCGATGAAAGCCCATTACAGGCAAACTGGTTCCGACGGGCACCTTCACGTAAAGATCCGCTGCTTTGATCCCTTCTTCATTCATGGAGAACAACAAAAGAAAAGATGTGTGTGTGTGTGTGTGTGTGTGTGGGAGGACCCCTCAGGATAGAGCTGTGTGGGTCTTATGATGTTGTCCCAATGGATAGTTATTAGGGCTCATAAGGAACTGTTGAAAACTGACTGCTACAGGCAGCTCCTAAGGTCCTCCTAAAGCCCTGCTCTACTGAGAGTAATGTGTAAGGCTGTTCATCATCTGTGTAGCGCTATAGTCCATGTGCATTTGCATTTGGCAGAAGCTTTTATCTAAAATGATTTATTCAAGCTATACATTTATTTATGAGTAATGTACGTGCATTCCCTGGGATTCAAACCCATGACCTTGGGGTTGCTAGCGCAATGCTCCATAGGAATGCTAGAGATGCTAATAGGATGCAGTGTAGATTGCCTTATTGGCATATGTGCTCTGTGTATTGTGAGGTTTATTGATTGAAATATTATTTCTTGCCCTCTGCAAATGTATTAGATTGTTCACCCATTTTATCATGTACTCGTCAACATTTACTTGTCGGTCCAAACAACTCATGAGTTATTATGTTGCCCAGAGCAACTTCACACATCATACAGGTTTGGATGTTGTAATTGTGTAACTATTCCATTTAGCAGTGTGGGCTCATCACCAGACGCCGGCACATTTCTCATAAGGCTGTCTGAGCAGATTAGAGCTCCAGGGTTGTCAAATACCAACTCAGTGCAGTGCAGATAGTAATGATGGACAAATGAGAGATATCAGTTATTCTGTGATAGAATCTCATTGCCGGGTTTGCACATTTGTCTTTCTGACTCTCTGTCTCCCCCCACCCCCTCCCTCCCTTCTCTGTCTCTCTCTCTCTGGGTGAGTTCATCTGCTTCTTCCAGCAATCCTGCCTCATTACAAGAACTGTTGTTATTGTTTATCAGCAGAGCTCTTGGGATTCTGTCTGTTTCTGCAGCTCACCCTCTCATGTTTGCTCTCCTTGCTCTACCTCTCATCGCTCACATCTTATCAGGCTACCTGTTCTCACCTATCAATCACTCTGTCCTGTCCTATCACAATCACTCTGTCCTTGGCACAGTTTTCTCTGCTATCCTCACTGTATTTCACACCCGATCAATAGAACTCTCTCTTTCCCTCTGGAGGCTGATAAGTGTGAAGTCACTTTAATCCAGTGCAGGTCTGCAGGTTGTTTTTGTTATCGTTACTGTTGCCAGAGCGGCTGGTGTCATTATCCAGCCAATGAAAACGCAAACAGAAACAGTGAGTCATCAGGAGAGATGCCTGCAGATGACATAGAAAACCATTCCTGTTAGTGCTACATTAAAAACAAGTTTAACGCTAAGGTTGCTAAGTTAGTTTAACATAGATTATAATAGTTTTCTTGTGAGTAATATTAGAAATCTATGCTATTGATACTTCACAATTAATCATTTTAAAGCAATTGTTGCTTTTGGAAATGTAAAAACAATTGATACAATGACCGGTACAATGCTTATTTTTTCTTTTTTTTAAAGGAACGCTCACAAAAAGTGTTTAGGCACCCTGGTGGTAACATGTAGTAAAACTATAATACTTTGGTACCTTGTGGTACTTATTTGCCCTGCTTATGCACCATGACATTTACATGGTGCAAAAATCTATGCCCAAAACTCATTGTAAGTAAAATATACCTTAATATGTTTCTACATTATTATCTGGTGTAGTGTGAGTCAGTCTTAAGTAAGGGATTGTCCAGTTTCCAATGTGAATCCAGTCTTTATTTTTACAGCAATATATCATTGTTCCTTTATGTTCTTTGACATACAGTCTTTCTCCGCAGTACTGACTGCAGTTCAGAGCGGCCGTATCGTGTTCATGTAACCTAACTAATTCAGGAAGAGGGGGAAAATCCCTCTGTCGAGCTGATCTGCATTGATTCGTCAGTCATCAGAGTAATTATCCTCCTGCTTCATTTCCCTTCGCTTCTCAGAGCACGAATCAGCTAACGACCTGGTTACATCACACAGGGCTCTGATGCCTGTTCATTTCATTGAGATAATCACCTTTCCCCTATCGCCATTCGTTATGTAAGCAGTTACCTGTTGTATTTAAATAGGGATATTTGTCTGAATGTCATTTATTATTCAGTCTAAGGGTCAGCATTTGAACCTTTAACGTCTAATTCTTTCATTCCCAGGGTCAATAGCTTACAGTAAGCGATTATGTGGCTTAATAGCTAATTGACTGATGAACGGGGTTACAACGGCGTTGAAATTAATGCTATTTATATCATATTCCAATTTTCTGGGTGAAATCACACACTAACGATACTGTGCGTGCAGCAGTGTCGTTAATTAAACACATCCACTAATAAGAAGGCCGGTGGCCATTGATCCATTGTCATATTGAACTGTGTGTCTCCAGGAAATGCAAGCTCTGTAAATTGCCCGTGTACAATCTATTGTTGCTAGCTAGAATGTCACGGCGTTGTCTGCGCTAGTTATCTGATACCGCTTCCAAAAACCGGCCAGATACATAACAGTTCCCTACGAATCGCATCTGCAAACACTTCAGTACAGTTTTAACACAGAGCAGCTGGTAGAGCTTTAGGTCTGTAGTCTTGCTCACCTCAGTATTGTAGGTAGGTTCATATGTTTATGGAAAAACCTGTGAGCTAACAATGGTTCTCTCACCTAATCTACCGTATGCATTATTCACGAACTCTGTAGAAACATCAAATATTCACAAAACAATTTGGAGCTACAGGAAAGGACACACTCTCTAGTTTGTATCATGCTTTTTTGATTCGCTTGATGCATGGTACAAACTCTGTTCACCTTACCAGGATGAATGAAGGTTGATATACAAGGATGTACCAAGATACATGTCATTGCTAACCAGGTGTATGTGTGACAAGCCATTGTTTCTCAGTTGTACAAGATGTTACAAATATAGCAGATACACTTTGTTCAGTTCAGCGTTGAAGACTTAACTCATGGTGAGGTTGAATCCTAATTAACCATGATATGCTCCTCAAAAAGAACCCAAGACTTCATCTCAATCTTCTTTACATAAGATGTTTCAATGCTGTCTCCTTGCTTTGAAGAACCTTCACCCAGCTCGACTGCTCTAGTTGGATGAGTATGGTGCTCGGCTGACAGCTAATAGAGAAGCGCTTGAGTTCAGCCGGAGCGCTGCATCTGATTATACAGCACTTGCTTTCATTCTAACTACCTCACTCGCCCCTGTGACAGCTGTTGAAGTATGAAGGATCATCCAGGCCGTGTTTTCAAAAGTTTCTTGTGCGTATGACAGATCGTACGTGTTCGGGTTTTGATATAACAGCGAGATATTTCGACTGAAATGGACAAAATACAATTTGTACTCTTTCGGCGTTCCTTGCCAGGCTGATTCACTTTCCGTGAGATTTGCAGCAAGACTCTAATACAGATAATGTGACCGTAAAGATAGACTTTAGTTCACTTACTGCAACATATTGAAGATAAGCAACCAGTGATCAATAATTGGCTGGACTTTTGAGAGCCTTCCCGTCTAACGGCTTTCAATAGGAACAGATCAGGAATTTTGGAGATTAGGCAAACTCATCAACAGGTGCTTCTTTCAGCATGACTTGGTACTAGCACGTGACCCACAATCACTTTGTAAGCCATACTTGTGAAACTTAAACTAACCTATTGTAGACATCACTCTAGTAAGAGGTAGGAATGGGTTACAATTGTTATTAAACAACTAAGTAGTCAATAATGAGATTGACTAGAGTTTATCTCCTTTTACCTCCATGTTTTTAGTTCAGATATTCTTAATGGCCGCGCTTATGTAAGTATACTGACAGTGTGCTTTAGATCCCAGCTAGCAATTTTGGGTTGTAAGAACGTTTCCCTAACATTTACATTAAGTAATCATGTAAGTAACCATTTTTAGATGTTGTGTTAATGTTATTGGTGGGTTGAAACATTTGGTTTTTTAAACTTTATAATTCTTTTACTTTTTAAAAGCATGTGTGTGTGTGTATATATATATATATACACACACACACGATTCTCTACCTCCCTGAACCTAGAAATCCCCCCTCTGCACTCACATCTCACAAACCTGCAGATACAATCAATGTGTGGCCTTTGAGACTTTGATTCCCCATTGAACACCTTTCATAGATCAATATGTAACCTTGCAAGAGAGACAGCGGGATAAATTCCCCACGTTTGCAGGTGTGAGATACGCAGGCAACACACTTTTTCTATGGCTTTCACTGCAGGAATGTAAATGGGGGATTGACGAGGTGACAGCAATGGGTGATTATGAGGTTATTATCACATCTTTACATGTTTTCCAGGAATAGCAAGAGTTCAGAGTGTGTGTAGGATTCAGCTATTCAATTATCACTCACGGCTCAGTTGTTTCATTTTTGTTGTACACAAATAGACACGCTACACACACACATTGTGATAACACTATGAGGTAGTGCTGCTTGCTGATTGTGGTTTAAATACAAAAGCAGCGCAAACAGTAGCCTTCATTAGGCCTGTATAACAGGTAACGGTACGCTTGCTGTTGTCTCATGAGAGACCTCAGGGTTGTGTCACTTAAATGCGCATTAGCCAACAGCTGGACCACACACTGACAGACATTCATCAAACACCAGGAGCCGCTTATGCGATTAGCAGCTGGCAGGAGTCGAGCAGCGTCTCCCTGACCGGTGATGACTCACTGAAACTGCAATCTCTGAAATGTCATTATCACATCTTGAAGAATGTCCAGAAGGTCTGTGGCTGATATTGAGGCGAGATGTGATAAAATGTAAGGCCTCGAATTGCAGAGCCATGAATCACAGGAGCTTAAAGTACATGTCTGTGTGCTCTGGAGTATTTCACTGTACCAGACAATGTACCAGACATTTAAAGAGTTGACATGTTGTTGACAGTCTTGTGTGAGGTGTTCCTTTGGATTGATTGGTACAGTTAGCATGACACTATAAACACCCAAAGCATGGGTTTGAATCACAGAGAATGATAAAAATGTGTTTACCGTTGGATAAAATGTATGTTTTCAATTTGGATGAAAGAATCTGTCAGTATATGTAGTTTTGTTATGTTGTTTGGACCTTTAGCAATGATCCTAATCGTTGGATGGCCGGGAAAACCAAGCTGTTATGAGTGCTGTCTAGAGAAATCAAGCTAATTACGTGTTTGTTTAGCATGTTGATTGTCTCTGGGCGCTCTTTGTTTGTGTGCACAGGGAAACTCCAATGATGTAAGACATCTGTTTTATTCAGCTGTTCGCCTCATTTATCTCTAAGTTACCTCAATGCAAGCAAACAAGACAAGATTCTCAGAAGTACCGCAGGCTCATTGTTCATTCCAGAAATTGATCAGATGATTATTTTTGGAAGCTTTTATTGATTTCTTTCCTCAACTTCTTTCCTCAGCAGCCTGGCTTTGTGGATGGTTTGTCTACCCCTAGACAAGAATAAAGAGACTCAAGCTCTTGGCCCACAGCCTGTGAATGGGAACCTAAAGCAAGTGGAGTAAAGGTGCATACACAGTTGATTAAAATGGGGTAAGTTTGTAACACTGAAAGCTTTATGACTAACATACTGCTAACCTTAAGGTTTTCTCTAACTGACCCAGAGTCAGCAGAGTAGCTTCCAGAAACATGCATCATACAGTCTACAGTAAAATCAGTTAAGAACCTAAAATAAGACAAAATTTGAAATGACTACATTTTCTATGTCGCCACGGGTGGTGTTTATACTTACCATAAGTGATAATATGTAAGGAAAGGACTACATTAAATACAATAAATACATTAGTTAGCTTCATGGTTGTCTTCTAGACAGTAATGAGAAAAATCCTAAATGTTTCTCTTCTGGGGTTTCAGGAAAAATCTTAAAAACTGTGCTTAAATTTGTTAAAACACTCAAGTCTGGAATCCAAAGTCCAAAATTGCAATATATGTTTTTCTTCTATATAAATTTTCCATAACCAAATTAACTAATTTACATGCACATTAATAGTATATCTCTTCAGACCCTGTATGTCAGCAATTGGTCTCATGTGTTTCTATTTTTATTTTTGCCAAAAACTAGGAGAAGCATCTGAAAAATACCCGAGAGCTCTGTTAAGTCTCTGGAGCTATAAACGATGTGTTCTGTATAAAAGGTGTTCTGCAGAAACCATCATGTTCAGACTCTGTACTGAGTTCTTATGAGTCAGGCCCGTATTTCAGCCAGACTGTCTCCTTGTGTCCATAATAATTCAGTCCGAATAGAAAAGTGTGAATCTGCCTGGCTGTCACATACAGAGAGGATGCAGTGAGCCCGGCATGAACTCATCCAGAGCCACATGCTCGTTATACAAGCTCCTTATGCTAATTGACTGTTTACTGGCATGTCAGCAGTTTAGAGACACGGGTGAGAGCAAACACTGACACTGTTGTTGTGCTGTGAGTCTGCTCACCCACCAGGATAAATCCTCACTACTGATCCACTGTACAATTCATGAGAAAACAAAAAGGGATTTTTGCTTATCTTTCAAACAGAGCGTTAAAATGATCCTGATGATGCCGGTGGTGTTTCAATAGAGCCCGTTTAATTAAATCGGGCTAAATGTTAATTAAACACCTGAATGGGCTACTGTAGG
>JAZGTI010015438.1:0-13409 GCA_036877585.1 Botia kubotai
TCCCTTCAGATTTTGACAATTTTATATTTACTTCAATATTCTCTTTTTTAATTGCTTGCTTGGCTAACTTGTCCACTTTCTCATTTCCCAAAATATCTATATGAGCTGGGATCCAAATCAGTTGAATCTCACTACCCTTTTCCTTTATTCTCATATATGTTGTCAATATTGTATATAACAGGTCCTGGTGAATTTTGGACATACCTGTCCCGAGACTGTACAGTACTGACAATGAGTCACTTCCAATTAAAACTTTACTTATCTTGTCCTCCTTTTTAATCCATTCTAATGCCATCAAGACAGCATATAATTCAGCTGTATACACATTTAAATCATCTGAGATCCTTTTACATTCCCCCCCTCCTTGGTCAACTATTAGAAATGCAGACCCAGTCCTTCCTGTTTCAGGATCGTTCGACCCATCTGTATAAATCTGAATATGCCCTCTGTATTTACTTTCCAGCTTGCAGTACTCTCTTGGTAGGATGACCATCTCTATGTCCCTTTAAATTGATCCAGTAATTTACAAGTAATTGTTTACGTCGAATGTTTACAAACCGGAACCGAACATTAAATTTCAAAATAGCAGTCCGTGCACGTAACAATTGCTATATGGATGGCTGAGTAAAAGTATTCAGACTGTAGAATTCTGTGAAATAATCTGTGTTAATGCTCTGTGTCGTTTTGGAGACCTGAGAAGTGCCTATTTTTTTTCATTTTTTTTCTGATAATCACTGTAAAAAACTCTGAATAGTGTCAATATTAAGTCTACTGGCATGTTTTTAACTGGAGGTTTTTTTATCAACGGATTATTTTAAGCAAGAGTTTGTCATTGTCAATTATACTTTCTGTCATACAATAAAAACGAATGCTTCAGTTTCTGCGATACTGTCAAAAGCATATTTGAGATGAAGCTTTACCTTTGGCCTCATCCATTCTATTTTCATCATATTTTCCCGAGTCAGCAGCCCTTCACCAATGGAACGAGCACTTGGTGGGAAAAATTCATCAACGAATCTCAGTCCATTCTTGAGGCAGTAATCTTGTAAAAAGTCATAGTCCTGATCCAAGAACTTCAAAGGTTTTGCTTTAGAGCCCATGCCACCCTTGCTGTTGCGTTCATTCATGATTTTTAGGCACATGCCATATTGAGCCACTGGGGGAGGCATTTTTCTAACCTGCCCTAAAAAAGACAAAAAGCATAAACTTAAACATAAAAACAACACATCCATGCAAACAATTCCCCATTCTGCCACTAAAGACTCCAGGCATATAGTTGATGAATTTGATAAATGATATGATATGATAAATTTGTCGACAAATGTAATTTTATGATATGTGTTACATGCTCCATCAGCTCAAATATGTTTATCTTGCAATATCACAATGTCATTATCTTTGTAATGAGTATTGTAATACAGAGTTACAGCAGAAAGACTGTTTATTGTGTCTCTAAACAAAATACATCTATTTAGTTTTGTACATACTACAGATTTAAAATTCCACATTTGCTACAAAATATTTTATTTTATTTATTATAAAATTGCAGTATATAGTTTTGTGAACATTAACAATGTTACGTTGTAACCCTTCAAAGTGGTTTTAACATCCTTCAGTCAAACCTATGAGAGTAAACAGTCATCATCTATGCAAACTAAATTCAAAAAGCTTTTGGCTACAAACAGTCAGTTAATTTGCATTTACAAATAGAATATAGGCCTTATGTTCCTTTATTTGTAAACCATATTTGGAAATTTACTGAGACTTTAGTACTTCAACATCTCATTATGGAAATGAATAAGGTATGTGTATCTACCTTTAAGGCTGCAAGACTACCTTCAAGACGGAGCTGAAAATTTCACCCAAATGATTTCACAATCTTCTATGGGTCAGGCTTTAAACACTTGTGCCCCACCCTGAGCTTTATAAACACCCCCAGAATCCACACCCATTTCAAAGCTCATTTGTTTTTTAAGAAATTACCCATCCGTAAATGCTTGTCTTTCTCTAAAGACACTGCAAATTCTTTACATACATGACATTTTAAATGTAAGCATATGGCTTTATGCAGAAAGCAAAGGGATTTTCTTTTTCTTGGAAGCAAAACAGCAAAGTAGGTCAGATGTAAATGGGGGGAAAATTAAAGTAGCTTTAATAAAACCCAGTAAAGTTAAAGCTGTGTCTTACAGCCTCATACTTCATTTATGTGCATGATCTTGTTTTGTCATATTTATTATTTAAACGTGTTTTAAGGATAGGTTTACCTAAGGCCACCAAAACACAGAAATCTAACAAAAAACAATTCAGGTTCTGCCTGTACATGCCTGGAATGCAGGTCTTTACTATTTTATTGTGATCACATTGACCTGTGAATTCACTGACAACAAAATGACTTTGTTTAACTTTAAGTGTGTGACATTTATTCACACTAAGCACTTTTTTTACTTCCTTGAACCACTGTATTAAGATTTTCTTGCCACAGTTGTCTTTGACTTTTTAACATTAGGGCTTTTTTCTATAAAACAATAGCTACTGTGAAAGGCACTCTACAAATAAACATGACATGACATGACTTGACTTGACTTGACTCTATGCAAATACGTACGCATCAACGTACACAGTTGAGTGCATAAGTTTACAAATTTATCTTTTATAATAATATAAGGATAATAACACTGACATTTTTATTATGACAATAATACCTAAAATCACACAGATCATCAACTGTTTATATTCTCTTGCTCTTTCTATAGTTTCAATGAATGTGTATATATTTTGTGATAACTGTACCACACTTATGTCCATGCTATATGTATAGATCCATGATATGTCCTAAGTAGTGTAACTGACCACTGTTCCTCATCAGAAAGATGATACTATACCTATTATGTAGTTTTTTAGGGCAATACTACATAAAATATGGGTTTATAAACTTAAAAAAAAGTCGGTAAACTTAAAATCCAAAGGATCCAAAGGATAAAAAAGTACAATATAAGACAAAAACCAATAACTTTTTACATAATCTTAGAAAAACAATTGAACAAAAACTGATTTGGCATGTTGTCTGCAGTGACAAGGAAAGAAAAGTCAGGTAAGTGAGCTTTATATCTATCAATGATTGTGAGTTTAGCTGAACATGTTAATTTTGAGCTTTTGTTTAAAACTTCATCCAAAATTATGTGCTATTTAAACAAGCTTTAAATCTACATTTAAAAAAGGCTAACATCTAATGCTAACGTTGTTGTCATTAAATCAAACTTTTAGGTAAAAGTTGTTAATTAAATTGGGGCCTGGGAAGCAATAGAACCAGGCATAACAGCTATTCTAAACAAATATATTTTAATGCCAAATTCCATGCAAAATCCATGCAAAAAGTGTAAACATTTCTTTAAAAAATTTCTTTTTAAAGTGGGAGACATATCACACCAAAAACAGAGACTTTACAAACTTTTATTATAGACTTTGAAACAAAACCAAAAAAAAACAAAATACTATACATTGTTAGAAATAAGTCATGACTGCCTGCCCTCAACCCTTTGTCAATCTTGTATTTATTTGATCTTAAAAAAAGACAGATCCACTCGATTGCGGCTCTTACAGGCCAATAAGTCTTTTGAATGTTGATGTAAAGATTCTGTCTAAAATGCTTGCAAAGTGTCTTGAGTCTGTCCTACCTGAAATTATACACAATGATCAAACGGGGTTCATTAAAAATAGATTATTGTCTCATAATATAAGAAGAGCATTGAATATAATTTACTCTTCTAATTCTCATCCACTGGAGGCTCTTCTTCTGCTTGATGCAGAGAAGGCCTTCGATCATGTAATATGGGATTACCTTTTTTATGTGCTACAGAAATTCGGTTTTGGCAACACTATAATTTCCTGGATTAAACTTTTATATTCCTTTCCAGTCTGCTCAGTTCAAACAAATGGAGTATCCTCCTCTAATTTCCCCTTGAAACGCGGCACTAGACAGGGCTGCCCACTTTCACCTTTGCTTTTTGCATTGGTAATTGAACCTTTGGCAATTGCCATTCGTGCTGAACAGTCTATACCAGGGAATTGTGAGAGCTGGTACAGTTCTCTTTAAAGCTAACTTCACCCCACTCCTCCGGCGAGTTTTAGAATGATTTTGCTCGCTGGTCAGCTCTCCCTATTTCTCTGGTCGGATGTGTGAATTCAGTAAAAATGAATGTTTTGCCTAGATTTCTGCATTTATTTCAGTGTATTCCAATTTTTATACCTAAATCTTCCTTTAGAACTTTAAACCAACACATTTCGTCTTTTATTTGGAACAAAAGACCAGCCAGAATTCGAAGGGAAGTGCTTCAGAGACCAAGGGTTGAGGGTGGGCTTGCCCTTCCTAATTTTTTATTCTACTACTGGGCAGCATTGCCATTGGTTTCACCTATTAATCACAATCCTATATTCCCCCCCTTTCTTAATGATAAAGCATTTAATATTTAGCAGAGAACAGATATTTCAGTAGTCAATGAATATGATCCCATATGTGATCGTTGTCATCAGGCCCCTGCAGACTTAATACATACGTTTTGGTTATGTCCATCCATAACTTCTTTTTGGCTATCAATATTTGAATGCTTTTTCTCGGTGCCAAAAAACAGATTATGCCTTGTCCTTTAGTTGCACTTTTTGGACGTCCTCCAAATGTCACAGGTCTGCCTGGATATTTTGCAAACACTTTTGCTTTTTTGACATTACTAGCTAGACGGCGTATTCTTCTGTTATGGAAACAAACTCTTCCTCCATCGTTTGATGACTGGCTGCGAGATGTTATGAGTTTCATTCATTTGGAAAAAAATAGGTACACAATAAAGGGCAACACTGGCATATTTTCTGAAACTTGGGACCCTTTTATTAGTTTTTTTTTCCAATTATGAGAACACTTCTTCTGTAGTCTGCCAAGCTAATCATGAATGTGACTTGATTTTGGTCAAAAGTGTATTGAATTTATATAATGTTTTGTTTGATGTATATGTGTACAATGTACATTAGTGATTATTTTTATTTATTTATTTTGTTTCTAAACTCTGAAAAGTCTATTCTGTACATAATGGACATGCATTATAATAAGGTATTGAGGTATTTTTTTTTATTTCATTTAATTTTGTTTTTTGTTTGTTTGTTTGTTTGTTTAACTCTGGGTTGGGGGTAGTGTGGGGAAAAAATGTTTTGTTTCCATTCTCCTGTATCTTTATCCTTTTATTATTACAAAAGTTCAATAAACAGATTAAGCAAAAAAAAGTCGTGTCAATAGCTTTCCACCAGAGGTCACTGTAACATTACATATTTCTTTAAATTATTACAGACTTCATAATTCATTTTATAATTGTTTTGGTTATAACTAATTCTGTGATGCTGACTACTCCTCCTAACATACAAAAGCTAAAAAACTATTGTGTGCTTATCTCGCATTGGGATAGCTCCATGGCAAAGCAGTGCCACTGATGTAGTGTGTAAATTTTGCACTAGTGCTCAAAACTTGTGACTGATTCAAAAATTATTCTATGTTCTTGACTTTCCATTGTTCTGAATTGTTCATATATTTTTTCTATATATTCACAAGCTGCTCTGACTTTAGAATCTCTCCCTGGCATTGCAGTAAACAGGTGAGTGGTCAGCTATATTTTCCATTATCACCAGCAGTCATGTTTGTAGCATTTTCTTGATAATGAATAAATAACAATAATTATGTTAAGTTATATGCCAGTAAAGGCATCTTTAAGCTGAGAAATGGTGAAATGAGGAAGATGAAGGAACAAGAAGCCTTCTTTTGTCAACAAATTTAATTAAAAAAAAATAATAATTTAAAATTTTTATTACATACATTTACATATAAAACTTTGTAATATCTTCTTTTTGCAATGCAACAAGACTTTGACAAAGTTAAGATAGAGCAGATGGTGGGTTATTCTTAGATGTGGATTTTATTGTGGTGTTATAATATTGTCAATGAATAAGAACCATGAAATAATTACTAGAGAAACAAAGCTGCAACCACAATCAACTAAAACTTTAAGCAACTTTAAACAAACACAGATCACGAACACTTTTATAATGACCAGAATAAGGAAATGGTCTATTTACAAAGCTCGTGTGACAACAGATGTTTCTTTGTCCATTAAGGTTTAATGGTTTGAAAGTATGATTTTCAGATCTAGGTTTTTTAAATATTCTCTCAAATTATTTTTACATACTACATTGTCTTTTCTACATAATTATTAGTAAAGCTTGTGTTTCTTGGGAAAAGCACTTGCTGTTTTATTGCAATGATCAAAATATTTAACATTTGTATTAAATAGGGCAATGCAGCTTAATTTTGAAAACAGATATAGATTTTATTGAAGCTGTAATATGCTGTTATTATTATAATTTTCTATATAATAAAAGGTCAAGCACTTATGCTAACATTTTGTCAGGAACACATTTTGTCAGGAACATCTATGTCAGAGCGTGGGGCTGGATTCCGACTCGTCCTGTCTGTTCGTAGTTTCCGTTCCGAGAGTCGGAGTCTAGACCCGCGCTCTGGGTGTTGGTTCTATTTGGAGGCACATGGCTTCGGTTGTTTATATCTGCCATGTGCTCTCCGGTTCCGCGTCATCACCCCGTCCCTTGTTTCCTCTATTGTGTGATGTCGCGCACCTGCTTGTCATTGTTCCCTGTTGTATTTATTGCCCTCGTGTCTGTTGTTCTGTCCTTGTGTTCCTGACCTGTCGTGGTCTGCTCCCGAGTCCCGTTGGTTGCTCCTCGCGATCCGAGATCTGTTTGTTGGTTTGTTTCGTGTTCCTCGTTGGGTTTGTTTTCGTCAGTGTTTCCTGTTCGTTGTACGTTTAAAGTTTATTTCCGCTTTTGTTTATTTTGATTACTTGTTTGTTATTGCTTCTTCGAGTGCATTGGCGCTTTGAGTTTATAGTCATTTATTTATATTTTGTATTGTATTTCTGCCTTTTGTTCCCTGTTCTCGCCCCCTTGTGCCAGCTTTTAATAAGGCTTGAAGACTTATTTTATAACCCCTTTTTAATTGGCTTCTCACATTGTTGTACTTTATTTATTAGTAGTCACCAACTCCTAATTGTAAAACCTAAAACTGGTGTGTTTTGTCACATTTTTCACAAACTGGTCAAAACAATAAGCAGCAAGGGCACTTTTTTTACTCGGTCTGAGAAGAGAAAAAATTAAGCTTGTTGCTCAGGTTATACACTAAACAGAATGCATTAGTTGGAGTGAGTCACCAAATAGCCTACATACACCACAGTCTCATATTGGCACTTGTAAGGTCTACGAAGCAAGCTGGTGAAACCAATAGAGTGACCATGACATACAGAGCTGAGGCTTGCCTTACACTGCATTTAAAGGAAGAACATTTGTAAAAGGTTTTGTTACATAGGACCATGTTTCCACATAGGGCATTTGCTGAAATACGATTTAGTGGGTCAGAGCATACTGATGCAATTATCTCATTCTGTGACAACAAAATGTAATCGAAGTTGCAAACATAAATATGGAACTTGTGAAAACCTTTATTCAGCCTGCTGGCATAGTTTGTTGTGAATGTTGCAAGAGTGACTGATGGCCTGGGGATGATCAAGTTAGTTGTACTCTCATAATGTAGTTTGACATGCACCTGCTGGTTTATAATACAGATGTCTGGATAGATTTTAGTTGCGTTGATATCGATAAGTACCGTCAAAGCATCTACACTCCCGGAAGCTGTTTTAGTGTGAGTAAACCTGGTTTCAGAGATGGATGAAGATAAAGACAAGAATTAATGCTCTGAATTCAGATGTGAGCCAGGCTGTCTCATTTCACAAGGCTCATTTTCTTGTTACTGCCATGGAGGTTACAGTTTATCACCAGATGCCAGTGGGGCATGCAGAGATATTTATGAATGTCCAAATAAGCCATGTGAGGACACCGGTCTCAATATTTTAGGTAGTTACAAGTCTTCTTGTACACAAAACTTTACTTTAGCTGAAAATGACATCCACTGTGTTCAGATGCCCACAGAGAAACCACAAAACACTAACATCCCAGGAAAATAACACACCTCAGTTACCTGCCAGAGTCAGTTACCTGATGGGTATGAACCAACAACAATCAGTCACATTTTGCATAAAACAAAAAAACTGACTAAGTAAACATGCAGAAATTTTCCTTGGAAGTTCTTGGATTTTGCTGTGTGTGGTAGGTTCAGTTATTCCCTTGCTTTTACTGTGATCATATCAGACTTTATCTACCAATAGAAAACCCACTAAGAAAAACGCCACTGCTGGTAACTATTGCTTCATCTTATTGTTTCATCTGGACAATCTATGAAAAGACCAATGCTGAGTATGTGGACATTAAATGTGAATGCGAATTTTAATTAAGATTAATTTTAAAAAACTGAACACGTCATTTTGTCAGTATCATAAGGCATGAGGGATACTGGGGATGCACTTAGAGATATGAACTATTGACAGGCTTGCAAAAAGGCTTGTTTTTGTTCTGTTATTGTTTTTGTGTGTCTTTCAAAGACATCAAGCCTTTTTAATAAGCCTTTTTGTGTTAATTCTGTCCACTAAACATAAACGCCTTCATCTCTGCATCATCTCTGTTTTGTATTTTATAATGAAATTAGGCGAAGAAAGTGCCAACTCAATACTCGCAATGTTTTGGGAATGTGTGCAAAGGATTGTGGGTGATTTGAGGCTGCAAAGGATACACTTAATGCATCCTTTAAAAGAGACTGCACAAAGGATGCTGCCTTCCAAGAATCCTTCAATTCAAGATGTCCTTCAACAGTGCTCTATGACATGGCAACCGAGATATGCAGCCTTACTAGGATGCAGCCTTCCATTTAAGAAGCACCCCTTTTAAGACTAAAAAATACTTTAGTAAGCATATAGACTAGATAATCTTTCTGATTCTGTATCTCAGTTTATTTATTATTCATCGTTTTATGCCACTGTAGCATCTATGTCAGGGAAGGGGAAATTAGCAAGTCCATTTATCTTAACCTGCATATCTCTAAATTATGGAAGGCAGAAACCCAAGAGCATGCAAACTGAGAAAAGCCTTCTGGCTCAGACAGGACTCGAGCCATGGACACCTTGCTGTGAGACAACAACGCTGCCCACTGAGCTACCCATCTATATCTCAGTTTCAGATTGTTATCCATGGGTCTGTGTAGCCATACTAGCACAAGACCAAATTAATATTCATCAGTCAAGACTTCCACCATTACATTTTAAAATAGTTACGCCTCTGGCAATGGTTTTAGTAGCCTATAACCTTTTTAATTTTTTATATCTTCTATTGAGTAAATAATATTTTTACTGTATAATTGACTAAAAATAATGACTATTGCAAAATGTTCTTATAGCAAATGTAATAAAGTTCATTTCTACAATCTTTTGCAAAGTAATCAGTGTATTAGTACTGTAGGCTACAGAGCAGGCCTACTACATAGAATATGAACTGTGGTCGATTATGTAAAACATTTAGACCAAGCAGTCTATCTTCTTTTGTTCTTTCATTTTTTTCTTTGTATGTATGTCTGTAAAGCTTTGTCTAAGTACCGCTGAATTCCGCAACGTTATTTCTGTGCATTGCTAGATGTGCTAAAAAAATTAAGCTGCCTTTAAAATTAGGTAAGATAAGGTAATTGTTTTAAACGGGCTGTTGGGACATGCACATCAGTGGTACTATAATAATAGGCTAGTGATTCCCCCTTGGTGATCCCTCATGCGTATCTTCCATGGTATGGTAGCCCCAATCTGAGAACCCGTGTCTTTCCCTTGGTGCCAGTACGTTTGCTGGTCTCTGCGGGCAGTGAGCCGTCCCAGTAGGTAGGACCTGCACAGAGACTTTTTCATAGGTAGTACTGCCGAGTCAGTCTATACCTTATCTCCACACATTACCTCCTTTAGCGGGGTGTGGTCTCCGCAACGCCTTTCATCTGGAAAGGCCGTTGGCTATGCCGTGAGAGGAATGAGACCTGTGCACCGAGGTGCCTTCTCCGAGGGGGATATGAACGAGCGCCATGACCCCTCCGTAACCGGGCTCCGCACCCAACTGGGTTGCAACTTGCTGCCTGCATGGAGCGCTGGGTAGGTTACAGAGGCAGGGGAACTGTTTTACAGAAGCACGCTTTCGCCTGCCCGTACTGACATTCCTAGCCCGTAACGTGGGTCGGCTTGCGGCATTTTCCCACAGGGACCCCTATACGTTAGTCCGTTGACATAACGTCGAATGTGACTGACTGAAAGGGAACGTCCTGAAGGAGGGAACGGAGACGTTACGGCCCCCTGCCTCAAGTCTGACTCACCACTGATTGGCCGGGACACACCTAGGCTCCTCAGCAAAAACCTAAATGAAAGCGCAGCTCTTTTGCCCAATGCTCATTGGCTCTTTCCTCTCAGGCCGATGCTCATTGCAAGACCCCATACGTCAGTCCGTTGACGTAACGTCTCCGTTCCCTTCTTCAGGGAACGGGGGTTACATATGTAACCAGGACGTTATCGTGTTAATTCAGTCTTGTGCGGGAATGGGACATCGCTGGGCATGCTCCAAAAATTTGACAGATTGTTCAAATATCCACAAAATGCCAGTGGACTTTCAGACGGCCCATGAAAAGTGCAAAGAACAGGGCGGTCAGTTAATGTCTATCCGATCCAAGAAATCAAATGAGATTGTCAGCTTCTTTCTTGATAATATGATCTGAGACTTCTGGATAGGATTGTATCTCCCGGAGGGGAAGTGTTCGAGTAATACAAGTTTATTACGCGGATACGAATGGACTAGTGGTGCGCAAAGCACTGAGTTTACAATGGATGGGTTTTTGTGTGAGTGTGTTCAAAGACATTTTTGCAGATGAAGTGGATCGTCGAATATGGCCATCCTGGACAATGATCTGTGTATGTTTGCGCTCTGCAAACATAAATATACAGCTTTGTCTGTTGGATACACATGTTTATGCAGGCAGCGATTTACTCCTAATGAAAACGATCCCCGCCGCTGTGACATGTAGTGCGCATCAACAGTTTGTGGGGCTTTTTTGCTCAAGAGACGGGCCAGCTTGCCGGCTGGTTTTGTTAAAAATAGACAAATCTGCAAAGATATAGACGAATGCAAATAGAATCACGGCTGTGCGCACACATGCACAAACACGATAGGAAATTATAGGTGTGCTTGCTATGATCCCTTCGTCCTCGTTAACGGATATGAATGCACTCTTAGCCCTGGTGCATATGAGGGTTTTCATCCCACATTTTTACCGGGTCAAGTATTCACTACACCGGCTTCAAATCATTTAGTCCGGGGTTCTATTTCAACCCCAGGAGAATATGTTGGGCTGATAATATTCGTAGTATTGGCTGTTTTTGCTCTTTTGGTACTTGTACTTTATTTACGCAGTCGTAAACATGCTATATAATTGTGCAACCCACCAGATTATTATTGATCATTGTCTTTTCAAATGTGTTAAAAGATTTTTAAATGTTTACACTTATGCAATTATATTGATCTTATGCTATACAGTGAATGTTATAGCAATAACATATATTCTACTTATTAAATGTTTATTTACATGCCATGTGACGTGTAAAGTTTGTTGTATGATACTGTCAGGTACAAGCGGGGAAGGACCCAAATGCAGACAGCGATTCACAAAAACAAAACTTTATTTAAATTTAAATGGAACACAAACTTTCCCACAAGGGGTTTTATTTAAATAAACAGAACCCAAAGCTTCCACAAGGGGGCGAGAACGAGAAACAAAAGGCAAAACTTCGAAACAAAATATAAACTTAAAGCCAATCTACGCAAAGAATAAATAACCAATATGTAATAAAAAAATGAACAATGACGGGAATAGACTTTAAACATACAACGAAACAGGAAACACTTGACGAAGCGGAAAAACGAGAGACGAGAGAACAAACCAGCACAGGACAAGCAGACACGAGGGCATTAAATACAATGGGAAACGGTTACAAACAGGTGAGCGAAATCAAAGTGAACGGGGAAACAAGTGGGTGGGGTAATGACGCGAGACCGGAGAGCACATGGCAAATGTAAACCGAAGTCATGTGCCCCCACATAGAACGGACACCGAGAGCGCAGGTCTAGACTCCGACTCTCAGAACTTAAACCAAGAAGACAGAACGAGTCGGAATCTAGCCCCACGCTCTGACATAGAACACCAACTGTGTCAGGATCCTGGCAGAACGCGATCTCCAGACTTGACAGGAAGCAAGGAGCCTGACAGATACAGAGGCTAATACTGGTAGTAGACTGACAAGAGACAATTTTTTCTTTTACTTGGAAATACCGCATTGCAGAGGTGGAAAGTAACGAATTACATTTACTCGCGTTACTGTAATTGAGTAGGTTTTTTGTGTACTTCTACTTTTTAAAGTAACTTTTACATTTTGTAATTTTACTTTTACTTAAGTATGTTTTGATTTAAGTATTGTACTTAACCGTATTGTGTCTTATCCGTTACTGAGTAAAAATAAATTAAAAATAAATAAAATTAAATAAACACAAACAAACAAATGTGCGTGGAGGGAAGGAGGGGATCGCGCACCGGAAACTACTGATTGCTTGATGAGCGGGAGAACAAACGAAGCGCGCTAACTCAAGAAAGATGGAGGCGGACAAGACACACACACAAGATGTAGACCCAGCTGAAAGTGAGATGCTGATTTCTTCTGAAACAAACCCATGGCCATATTTACAAGACCACTTTGAATTTAAGTGCAAGAAAGGCAACAGCTTTATTATGCGGTGTAAACTTTGTTTGCCCAAGACGACTGAATTGGCAGCTTACAAAAGTTCAACGTCAAATCTGGGCAAGCATGTTGAGGTAAGTTAAAAATACTTCTATATCTTTAGTTTACGTAATTATTGTTGTGTTGCGTTGTATCATTGCGTGACATTGCTAATGTTGGTAAGCACTAGGGTTGGAAATTAACAGCAACTTGGGGTAAAATTGTCAGTGCACAATTAACGTTAAGTTATTACCAGGGTCACGATTTACTTGAGTATATGAAAAGAGTTCTGCAGATATCGCATTAGAATTGGGCATTACTGTATAACCAATCAATATACACTTGTTGAGAATGCAGTGTTCAATCAAAGTGTTTTGATTCGTCACTGAGTCCAAAGCGTGAGTTGGCTCTGCATTTGCGATTTCTCTCATTATCGTAAATTAAATGTCAAATTGTAACAGGAGATTTATTTATTTTTTGCTCTTAAAGTGCATAACTCACATTAGACTCAAGTCGTGGTCTGCTTGTTTTAAACTTGTTTTAAACTTGTTCTTTAACATCGTAAAAGTGAAGAAAATGTTAATTTGTAACTGTTGAATCCGTTTCGTAACTACTTCAATCAAATGGGTA
>JAZGTI010015439.1:3032-13409 GCA_036877585.1 Botia kubotai
TATGCTGTTGCTAAGGTGCTTGAGTGATCCTTAGCATGCTGCAATGTGGTTGCTAGGCTATTCTGGGTGGTTGCTACAGCGTAATAAAGCTGTTCTATAGGTGATTTGGAAATGATTTCCTAATATCCCAAATCCCAAAAGCCCACCCTGAAAATATATTCTGATTAGGCTTAGGTTTTTAATTTCCTGATTTTCACTTGATTGATAATCCACCAGATGACAATTGTTAATCAGATTGCTCTAAAAACTAATTGCACACCACTCCTTAACAAGCTGCATGAATTTAAATTACATACTGCAGATCTAATACTCACTAATATAAGCAGTAAATAAAAAACAACACAAATTACCCTTCATAGTCACCTCTGAACATTTTGTACAATGGTAATAACGTACACTGTATTTGTGCCATAGTATTTAGAGCCGAGAGTGGCAGATATTGCGACGACCACAGCAGGGCTTCCGTAACCAAACATGTAAAAGTTCCGGTGCAGGAAGCCTTTGTTGTAGATGACGCCAACAACGATAAGGTATAAATGAATCCCCTCGATGCACATCCACGCAAACGCAGCCAAGAAGAAATAGTGCAGCAGACCAGCGATCAGAGAACAGAACCACTGAAACACCCACAGTAAAGATATATATAAACCTAAAATATATCAAATAAAATGTGCTACAAAGTTTGATGCACTAAAAAAGTGTGATGGTCGAGTATGAACCCTGTGTGCGATCTTGTTGATCCCGATGAGGAAAATGAACTGGGCCATGAAGAGGCTGCAGCACAGGTTTTTGTGGATGGTGGTTCTGGTGTTCTGGATGTCTCGGAGGAACCAGAAGGTGAAGATGCACATGGACAGACAGATTATGGAGATCACCATTCCCAGCTGAGTGATCCTCGTCAGAACATTATAGTGTGCCATCAGCTGCACGAGACACAGCCCAAACAGACAATTCATTAAAAACATTCAAAATTTCCTTATTGTACCATATTTACATAAGGAGAGGTGTAAACCTCGTAAATAATTACACTACAAATAATTTAAAAGTTTAAACACAACAAATTATTTCCCACATTTTTAGATAACAAGTTTAAGTCGTTTCATCACAATGTTTTAAGGTTATAAAAAATATTTGGTAGTGGTCATGATATTTCTGACTTCATACATCTATTAAAATACACACCAGTTTCTTAAAGACACTGTATTTAATTTTTGCCATTAGAAGTCACATATTCAAAACAATAAGCAGTTGTGATGTGGAATGATGGGAATTGTCATCTTCACTTTCTCAACGGAAATCAATCTAATGGAACTCACAAATCATATTAATGGACGAGGTAATGAAGTTTTATAATGATCGTTTGATCACGATTATTTTATTCTAATAAATTAGCTGCAGGTAAAGTAATGTTTAATTAGCGTTACTTAGATATAAAGTAATGCTAAATTACTACTCATGCATGTCACTTTATTTGTCAAATTAAATGGTAGGATAACACTGAACAGTTTTACTTGTTCAAAACAATCACAGTCAAAGTAAAGGTACATTTGAACTAATAACTGTGGTCCATGTCAACTGTGTGAAACAAACTATCACTTGACACTATAACTACTCATGAGACTTACTGTGTTGCCATGGTTTGTACGGTGGTAAAAGTAAAAAACTGAGAATAATTAACGTGATGCCATTGACAAGTGATGCAATGAGGGACGTTACACTAGTTAAAATTATGAATTTCTCTAGATTTAACCATTTGAAACATTTGAGATAATGTAAGTACACAGGTTAACAAAACACTGTGCTAGTATTGGATATTTAAGCACATTAAACTTACACATTGTGCCTTTAGGTAAAGCAAAATGTTATAAATTGCCATAAAAGAAAAATGTGAATATGTAAATCTAATAGGACTCTTTAAAAGTGATTTCAGTGTTCATATATTTTAAGAAAAGCTGACAGCAGGGTATTTTGAAAGTAGACCAGCGAGAGTGGGAGGGTTGCACAAGTGATAGTGAACAGAGCTTACTTACATTGGCCTGAGCAGAGGACATGAGAATAGCGAAGTGTGTCAGGTGATTACAGGAACAGGAAGTGTGAGTGGAGTTAACATGAGTATGTTTACATCCGTCCAAACTCCAGCGTCCGGTCATGCTCCTGGAATACTCCCAGAACGCACATTTTGTCTCATCATGGGCAGTGTCTATCTCCTGAACAAAAGAGTAACACTCTCTCAGCGCTGACTGGACTGACTTTCACAGCCACATTATAGATTGAATAAGAAAATAATGTGTGAAAAGCATTGTGGGTAATTAGGGACTGTACTTCTGTGTGTTTGAGAGTGAAGTTCACATTGTTCAGTGGAAACATCTTTGTGTTACTGATGGCTGCTCCAATTACGGCTGAATTCACTGTGATTTCACCAGCTGCAGTGTATTGAGAGTAATCGACCACACCAGGGTCTTCTGTGGGCTTCAGAAGATCCCCAATACTGTTATAGACAAGAAAAACAAAGGAGGTACTTCCTATAGAGACAGAAGAGGAATAGAAATACTCATCATCGATTTGACATCACTTGCAGAGTAAAATAAATTACTAGAAAAAATGTACAAACCGTTAATATTTTGGTCTTTTGTGTACTTAGATGACAGTGAAATAGAGTTTCCTTGTATGGTTGCTGTAACAGGCTGCTTGGGTGCTTGGAGTGGTTCAAACGTGTATAGTTTCATTTCTAGAAATAATGTCACATTTTCAGCAGCCGAAAGTGAAGCTCAACTTCTAAAAACTGTACGTTTGCAGTAAAACACATTTTTACAGTGTATCTGTAAAGCCACAGAGGTCTTACCTACATCACCGGCGTCCACCTGCATCTGCACTGTGTGTGTGTATGCTGCAGACAGGGTGAGCGTCTGCTTCTCTACTGTGTGAAGAAGTGTGGTGAGGTAATGCTTCCTGAAATCTGGATTGATCTTCTCCCACTCCACCTTCTCATCTCTTTCAATCAAATTATTCACACTGAAAACCAAATTCTGCCATACAAACATGTCATTGATTCAGAAAACACTAAATAATAAGTAAAATTCTATTATAATCAGTTAGATTAATAAGAGCATTTATTAATTTACATTATAAGTCATATTCAACTCAGATGTTCTTTAAAATAGCTTTTTTTTAGGTGTCACAAAAGAAAGTTGGAATACATATGTGTTTTAAAGCCAAATGATCGCTTTCTGGGAGGAACAGGCTAAAATTTAAGTTGACTGAAAAATGACTGAAAATACTCCCTTTTGTCTCAGCTCTGAAATCTCAGCTGTGAGATGTGATGCCAACAGAACAGGTTGAGCGTCAATGATATTATACGTCATGTTTGATCTACGATTTTCAGTAAATAACCACTAACATTTGAATGAACTTTAAAATATTTTGTATAGCACATGAGATATATGGACTACAAAAAGTGCACAGTTGTGTGGAAAACATCTGCATGAAGAACCTTCAAGAGTTTCTTCTTTTGTGACATATGAAACAACCACATACGAGTTTGGAAGAATGTAAGAGTGTATGAATAATGACAACATTTTTCTTTTAGGGAGAACTACTCCTATACTGTACATAACAGAGTAGTTAGGTTTATCAGGCTTGCTATTAAAACTGACAGCTATGTTTCATCATGTCCTAAATGCAGGATGACACATCAATTACCGTGATGGTTTCATTCACATGCTCCTCAGGATGTTCTCGCTCATCTCCAGCACTCAGGTCAGGGCTGGCCATTGCTTTAATGTATGATATGAGCAAAACCGGTGAGAGGTCAGCTGATGTTTGATGTCTTATCTTCTTTAGGCGTTCTGGAGTTGACAGATTAATCATCTACAGCCCGGAGAGAGAAACAAAGCTTTAATATTCCCTCAGACAGCATAAATGACAGCTTTTGAAATATTATACACCCCTGCTAAAAATAATAGGCTGGTTAAACCAGCCTAAGGTGTTTGCTGGTCTTAGCTGGTTTAAGGTGGTATAGCCGGTCACTCAACTTAGCAGAGCTAAGCAACTTAGATTGGTTTAAACTATTTTTCTCAGAAAGGATGACAGGGAAAATAGAATAACAATGCAAAACAGACACAATAACATGCATTTGTCATATGTGCCATTAGATGGCAGACTATATGTGGTGTATTGCCACACTCATACAAAGTACTTAGCACACAATAATTTTGATTTTAGTAGTTTATGAAGTCAATGAAAAGGCAAACTATTTTCTAACCAGGTCCCAGCAAACAAAGGAAATAGGTCCTGTTTATAGGCGTCTGTTTAGAAAGGAGCGGCACATCTGCATCTGTACCACCAGAGGTCGCCATTCTCTTATAATTAAATAAAAGGGGTGACTAGACCAGTTGACGGAAATTAGGAGCAACTGTATTGCTCTTAATTTAATCAATTCGTTTATTTTAATGTACGTTTAATGTGATTTTATTTTTTAATTTAAAGAATATAATATATTTTGTTATTTTTTTATATTATAATATTTGATGATATATTTAAAAAAAATGAAAATTTATTTATACATTACCAATAATTCAAATATATAACATTTATGTATTTAGTTTTATGTTTATTTGTATATATATATATATATATATACACACACGTGCATGGCCTCTCTCTCACACCATTCCTGAAGCATTGATAGAGAATTTTTTGAAACATTCTGTCCATCCAGACGGTCACATGACAGAATCCGTATGACCGGTTTCCTGACCAGAGTTGTTCTCAGCAAGGTGAAAGGAAAAGTGATTCAGCCTGAGCTGTGAGATTTCCTATCATCACCAGTCTACTGCTACTGGCCTGTTACTTTTGCACTGGCATAAACACATTCTATGAAGTCTGTATGAAAGAATAACTGGGGTACATGCAATGGTACACATTAGGACAGGTTCAACTGTATAATGAATTTTGTATTTTAAAGTTTGTAATTCTATCCAATTAATTGCAACTTCTTTTAGCCAAAAACAATCTGTAACCTTGTACATTGTTGCTGTTTTATATGTTGTTTGTGTTTCATAATGCTTTACTCTTCAAAGTTTGCTCTAAAGACAATAATTGTTGTTGGTTTAATAAGTTTCATTGTTACATCTTACCCCAGGCAGTATGACAATTTGTCCTGCTATTGGTCAATGTATGGCCAATGTTTTTTTATCTTCTTTTGGTCAATAATGGTAAATTGTGTTTGACAGGCTTTTTCCTATAGTCAAGACTTTTAAAGTATGTGTCTACTTTCAAAAATATACCTACATTAAGAATTATTCACTGGGGATAAAGTCTCTTAGCTTTTAATGCATTGTAACTTAAAATATAGCCATGCATGGATAAGTGATATAAGAAGTATTATTAGGCATAAATACCTTTATTATACATTATGTAGACAAACTACATAGTAATTATGTTTATTTAAATGTTTACTAGCACATCACACCTCTAGCATTTTAATAACTTTTCCTCTATAACAGCTGGTTAGGTAGATAACTGGTCTCTAATATGTGATTATAATGTGAAATCTGGAGGCAAAATATTTCACTTAAATTATGTAACTTACTGTTTGCAGTGTATTGTTAACAGCCTCAGTAATGCACCTTTGGTCCTGATGGCAGTGGCTCTTTGGGTTTTCTGACAGATCACACAAAAAAGTATACACAAATTATATATTACTTAAAGGCAAGCTAACAATATACATTTTATTCAGAAAAGGGACAGTTCGCTCATATTTAATAGTTATTTTAATGCTTACATCCCTTATCTTATCCTAACTCATACAATCCTAACATCTCATCTGGGGACATACCAGTACGAACAAGCACATGTAAATCACAGCATCAGGTTGTGTTTAGTATCCAGTGTGAGCAGAGATCTCTTCTCACCTGTGCATTCTGTCCCTGTAGAAGGCTTAAAGCAGGGCCCAGCTGAGGACATATATCCTCTCATACACGAACACATAAAGGAACCGTCTGTGTTGTGACATTTAGAGAAGGGTCCACACCTACTGACATCTGTACACTCATCAATATCTGCAAGTCAAATACACACATTTATTATGTCATCAAAAATGATTTTATAACTGTTGCATAAAAGCATCTTTTGAAAAGTGGAATTGAAAAATTGACATTTTGGAATTTGTCTCTTCCTGCTTTAATAAAAATATGTATGCGAGCTGGCATGACTGCCACAGGTTAGTGCGGAACCTTATAATCCACTTTCATTTAAAGAGCTTTGTGTCTCAAACTGAAATCAATGTCAAAAATTTGTTTGTGTTGGATTAGTGACCCAAAAATAGTGAAGAACACTTTAAACATTTATTGATTTAAATTCATCATAACTGTAAATCCTAAAATGTTCTGTTTATTTCCAGGTTTAAATGTAAATAATCATTTAAAAATAAATATACATTAACAAAATACATCAACCTGTATACAAATGGATATAACATTAAACATGTCACTATATATTAGATGAAAATGACTCAGAAGAGCATTAGTATAATATGAATATATTTATTCATGTCCTGTAGTACACCTTTGCAATATGTGCCGTCATTAGTTTGAAAGTGTTGTCTGTCTGAAGTGAATCCAGACACACAAGTACAGTAATAACTTCCAACAGTGTTGATGCAGCTGGCGTTTGGACCACATATTCCTGTCATATTCGCACACTCATTATCATCTGTGAGGAGTGAGAAACACATGAGAATAAACTTTATGGTTGCACCTGATAAAGCGATTGGCATAATAACAATAACATCTATTATTGTAAACAATACTGTATTACATAACCTGTCTGCCCTTTATTCTAAAGGAAAACGTTTTAGCACTAAAAATGCAAGAAAGTAAATCAAAAGGTAGACACAATTATAAAAGATCAATTTAAACTACATAATGGGTATTATAAACTGTATTTTGGTATAATCTAAATTGGTAAAATACATTTGTATAAACAAATATGTGATACTGGTTCATAGCTTCACAGTTTATACATAAATATGTATGTAACTATATTGTCTATGCAATTATATATGTTTCAATTAACCTAAAAATGTGCTTCATGTGGTATCACTTAAAATAACACAAACATATTCACATAAGTACATACTTGTTCATTCCAGATCCCCTATAAGTCATCTGAATCTTTCACTGCAGCTGATCTGCATGTTTATCTTGATAATTCTGCTTGATATTGACCTTAAGCATGCCACTACATTACACCAAGGACTGCTACATTAATTATTAAAGAATTAGCAATCTCTTCTATTTGAATTTGTTAAAACTAATGTAAACCTTGTTAACACTTGCTCTTACACAAACAACAAAGTGCACCGAAACACATTTAGCATGTTGGTTTAACGTAATAAAAATAAAAGGCAAACCGTGGCAGTTGTTGATTCCATTTCCAGTAAAACCTTGTTTGCAAAAGCAGCCGTGTTTGGATTCGTTGTTCAGTTTTGCATCATTACAGACTGCATGCTGGTGACAGGACTGGCAAATGTCAAGGAATCTGCATGGATCCAGCACACATGAAAGCCAGACTTTAAAAAAAAGATTTAAAACAGGATAAACAAGTTAATAAAACAAGTAAACAGGATAAACAAGTTAATAAAACAAGTTAATAAAAGTTAATGAAACAATTCTCATCATTTCTAAGTCTATGAAGATCAAATCTTTACATGGATCACAGTACTGTGGTGTACAGTGCTTATTTTCACACATTTATATTTTATAGAATGTAATTTATTGCTGATTTTTGCTTTAGGTCTTTTCTAAATAAACAACTTTCATCACAATTTACTAATTAACATGATTAATTAATTAACATAATTGAGAAAACTGAATAACACAATAGGTTTGAATACATTTTTAGTATATTAAGTATATTACACATCTAAACAGTTACATTGACAGTCTAGACACCACACTGTTGGAGGTATGAACTGATCAAAGTGACTTACTAGCTAAAAGCAAGACTTTCATTGGAGAACGGAGGAAAAACTCCATTTGCGACCGAGGCTGGAATGTCTTTAAACACTGGGCGAATGTCTATGTGGCGCACAGCATTTCCTTATGTCACTTCCTGTTTCTCTAATCCTGACCCTTCCTGTCCGAGGCTTCAATTAGAAACATTCTGACAGACAAAGCTACTCCTCTTTTCCTGCACCATTATTTAAAATAACACAACCATACAAACAAAATAACAAACAATAGAGCCCAAATGTCTAAGGGAATTAGTAAAAGTAATTTTATTTTGTATTTTTCTAACTAATGCAATGTTTCATTACAAATTTATCAGCATAACAATTTGAGTTGAAACATACCTGACATGAAAAATGG
Organism: Botia kubotai; assembly: GCA_036877585.1. Classification (NCBI taxonomy): domain Eukaryota; kingdom Metazoa; phylum Chordata; class Actinopteri; order Cypriniformes; family Botiidae; genus Botia; species Botia kubotai. Next base: position 11,402 of record JAZGTI010015439.1, read on the forward strand.
TTTGTTATGTATTTTTAGCTAGTAAAAACTTAAAATTGACTCATGGACACAGTTTGTGCAAAGCCTGATGAATAATTTTATCCCAGTATGATTTACAATGTAAGTTCCAAAGAGCATTGTTTGATTTCTCTGTCACACTTACAGTTCTCTCATAATGTCATTGAACTGTTATTGTTTATAGTCTTGGGCTACAAAATGGGTCATGTATCTTGCAGCCAAAAGCTTTATTCCTTGACGTTTCTATCAACAGAGTCTAGGTATCAGAGTTGGGTGGGGAGCTATATTTAACCACAGGCTTCTTTGTTCCAGACGTCTGCAAGAAATGTGTGCTTGAAGATAAGAAACAGAACCACTCTGACTCTGGACAGGTTGAAGCCAACACCCACTTGATTATTGTAGACTCTCCAAGACTAACAAGGAAGACTGCAGGCAAACTCCATAAACACTTTCATTTGACCATTTTTGACCTGCTTTTATCATATATAAAGCATTTTTAAAATGGTTTTACACTAAATAATCAGACAAACATTTAAAGTTATGTGTCGTCAAACATTTGAAAAAGAAAATTTAAATGGAAAATATATTAAAAAAACAATGTGACTTTTTTTTTCTTGATGGCTATACAGATGGTTATGTCATGAACACCAATGTCTATGTTCAGGGTCTGACTGTAACTTTTATCTCTGTGGAACCCATGACAGCAAGATGGAGGGTGCAGCTTTTCCTTCTGCTTAAAAAACAATAAGACGTGACCTCCTGACCACCACCCTTCCGTTCGTCACAAGGGCACCACTGGGATTTTTGGGCCTCCGGACTAGTCATGTTGCTGGGCCCCCTCTGGGTCCATTGTGAGCGTCTCCTCGCAAAGGGCCCCTGTTACTGTGTTCTACTATTACCCCTGTCCGCTGTCCCTGGTTTGGCAGCTTGGCAGTGATTACTGTTAAAGTCTCACAGGTTTGACCCATATTGCCCCCTGGTGGCTCAAGCCTTCATACTTTGTTGAAAAGGGTTCATGCCTCCAGTCTAAGAACTTGAACTCTTATAACAGGCTTCAAAACATAGGACATTTTAAGCTATATAAAAATTAATGAATAAATGTATGGAAACACAAGGAAAAATAGCTATTATTCTAGCTACTAATAGAGTGATCACTGGAAAAATGTTGAATTGTTACTAAAAAAAATATGTTTGGTTACAAAAAATGACTTCTATGACTTCTAAACCTTTAAAATGAATATTTGTAAATGAATGAAATAAATCAGCACTTTCATTTACATTCATTAGATTCATTTTTTTCAAATTCAAGATACTTTAGGCCCTAAATTGACTTTACAAATGACACGTTTATTCTATATTAGGTAAGTCAAATTTTTGCTTTGTTCATGTCCTGGATTCTTGAATCTCTACATCACAAAAAAGTTGCTATTCTACGTGCTTGTACGAGTCTACATTACACAACCAGAGTAACACTTGACTGATGCTGGTAGTGAAGTTTGGATTGTCTTGAGGATGAGACTGGTGGTTCTGAATCTCCTAACAAATTAAATTGTATAGTGCAAATGTCTCCGGGCCTGAAGTTTGGAGAAGAGTAAGCGCTCAAAGACCAGTCCTCATAAAGCACTGCCTCTCCTGTCTCAAAGACTCATAAATATATTTGCCTTGTCTGCGATTCACCACAGTTGACTGAGCTAATCCTTATTCCCTGCAGTTTAAAGGCAGTATTTTACTTTTCTTGTGAATTTGCACATGCCTTATGGTCAGCAAGTGTGGACAAATGCATCATTTGCTCTGCTGTGATGTATAGCTCATTTCAAACCTGAAAGCAAGAGGCCTGGAAGACACTTTTTAGCCTGTGAGACAACGTGGTCCACTTGCCAAAGCATTCCTGTGTGTGCATACACAGAGACTGACGGGCAAACTTTGATGAAAAATAGCTGTATTGTTGCAGTACAAAGATGGATTGTGTGACTTTTAAAGGTTCTTCAGAAAATCTGGATTTGGACAACAT
>JAZGTI010015440.1:0-13408 GCA_036877585.1 Botia kubotai
TGTACATTTACAGTACATTCAGTAGAATATGGTTATCACCACTGTTAGGAATATAAAATATGATTTCCCAGATTTACTAGTTGGTGGGTTACCTTTACTAGAACAAAATGCAGGCCTATGATTTTTTAATGATTTTTGTATGTTAATGTGACGTGCCAACACAACACTCGTGGAGGACAAAATAAGACACAAAGAAACATCTAAAGACATTTGTCTGAATGTGCATGACTGTGAAGATGGTGCTGAATTTGAATGCAATCTTTCAAAGACAAGTTTAATATGCACACTGTCTTATAGTTAAAGAACAGCACTCGAATGAAAGCATTGGCACAAAAAATTCCCTACTTGAAGAGGACCTAGTCAAGCTCACTGGTTGACTAGCTGGTTGTTGGATGACTAGCTGGTTGTTGGATGACTGTTTGACCATTGTGACCAATCTTTGCAATGTTCACACACAGTTCTGGTTAATTTGAGAGTGAAAACTCTTCCAGTGGGCTGTGTCTTTTTGTGTCTTGAAGTATAACAGAGATCCTTTAGGACCAGTACAGAGAGTGCAGTACAGTGTGTGTGTGTGTGAATATATACACATACACATGCACAAAACAAACACACAATCCCTCTTTCTGCTGTTATCAGTAAGAGAGATTTATTAGAGGCAGTTCTACTCTGATTGCCATACCGGCTAAGAAATTGAGACAAAAATCTGATTCCAAATATTTATTTCAATCTATGCCAAGAAGGCATGATATACGTGCAATGTGCTTATCTGAGTGAGACAATCATTTTGAAGCTTGGAGAAGTACAGCGACAGACAAGCCTGAATTGTATTTAGTGCAGCTGTCCTCATACTGTTCAAATGTTCTCGGTCTATATCTAAGTTATGAAAGAGCAAACGTCACTGTCCCTCGCAGGAAGTTTCTTATGCTGAAATAAAGTCAGTCCTCTACAGTAAGAATTAAGCGTTATCCACTTTTATTCATAATGACACAGGAGTTAAGGTTTAGTCATTGTAAAACTGCCCTAAATGACTATTACAACCTTTTAAATATTAAATGAACAAACAAAACAATACTTTCGAACATTTCATTTACAAATACAAACTCAAGAGGAGCAGAGAATGGAGAAGGAGAAGGTCATGTCAGAATGAGTCTGCAGGTTCATGCTCTGAGGACAGGTACGTATTTAGCCTAAAGGGACCATGAGCAATATATTCTGTCTGTTTCAGGCTGCAATCAGTTAAGAGACAGCAGAGAGCAAAAGAAATAAATGTCTTCAACTGTTTCAAGACAGAGACAAAGAGTTCAACCAAAAATGAAAACTCACCCTCAAACAGCTCCTGTCTTTTTTGTTTTAAGTGAACACAAAAGATGAGTTTTGTGAAGAATATCCTGGCCACTCTTTTCAAATTTGAATGAAAGTAAAATAGGACTGGATTTTTCAGGATACAAAATCCGCCCAAAAATGCAATTCAATGACATGAAGATAAATCAAGATAATAAATCAAGATCACATAGAGCGTCTGTAAATGACTTTAAATACAACACACAAATTAAACAGACAGGCCACTTTTTTTTGTCATTTTGGAGTTGAGACATCCAGTCCCCATGTACAGTTCTTGTATTATATGGAAGAGTCATTGTTAAAATCATCATTAAAAAATAACTTATTTTTATGGAAGCAAGTAATACGAGTTTGGAATACCACGAATGTAAATAAATAATGCCTGAACTTCCATTTTGGGGTGAACTATCCCTTTAACAGAGAAAAAGATGACAGAAGATGACAGTGTGTCTATGGAATAGACACATCAGCTCTGGATGTAGAGAGATCATAGCCAATTGTTGGAATAAAGCTTTTCAAATCCTGCTGGATTAATGGATATAGATGTATAAAGGCTAACAGTCTTAGGTCAAGGGTCACGGTCAGTGACTGGCAAACATGAAGTTAAATGGATGGGGCTCAGTTAAAGTTATAGGGTTAGATGGGAGAGTCTTCATGCAGATAAACAAGAATGGATGGAAAAGACTCCAGGCAGCCTTAGTGATTTTATGAAGTCATTCTTGACAGGGTGAAAGAGGGGCCATTTATTTCAGGGGAGAATATAAAATAGATGGAAACGGAGCTCAAAAATAACTTCCACACAACGCTGCATATATGTGCTTACTACCACTGTGTCTATAGCCTCCAGCTCCCTCTACCACACTTTACCATCTCAGACCACGCCCCACTGCTCCCAGCTCATGAATAAAACATAAAGGTCTCCCATAGCAGGTGTAGTTGAGCCCATGAAATAATATAAATATTCAGCCATGGAGCTAATGAAATCAAAAGCGTGGCTGTGGGTGTGCACGCAGATGAGGAAAAATGAGATATTTGATATGCACTGATAGAATCAAAATGCTTAGCCTTAAATTTAACAGCCCATCAAAACTGCAGATGGAGATGTTGCTGGAATGAAAAGGATGGCAGCCATTTTGTGTACACCTTAAAGCGCAATATGGCAATGATGGGTGAAGGTGAGAATAAAAGGCTTCTAGGTCATAAATCATGACGTATGTCATTTGCTTTGTGGTGATTTAAAGCAGACTAACCACGTCATTTGATTTACTGCATATGGGTTATCAGAGTCTCTCATTGGAATGAGCTTTAGATGATCATTATTCAGATGATACTATAATAGACACTACAGCATATGGCCAAAGCTATATGCACTTTATATGAACAGGTTTGCTAATTCACATACCAATACTAACAGGTGAATACATTCAAGCATACAGCCACACACTGTATGCTTACAGTAGACTGATGCAGAGCACAATGACCTGTATCCATAAAGAAATGGTAAACTTAGGATCAGCTGTGCTGTGTGATCAGCTGCTGTGAATCAACTTGACTGGCCTTCACAAAGCCAGTTTAAAATGACTGTAAATATTTAATAAGAACAATATGAGGTTGGTGTTCAGGTGTCTACGTTCTTTTGGCCATGTGATGTAGTTTATAGTAGCAGTAGCATTAGGTATCATACTGATACATCAGAATGAAACAGTTTTATGATTAATATAAAATACATTCTCTAATGTAACTTGTAAAGCGTAAATGACTACTTTATATTTGCTACATCATTTCCCTAGCGCTCAAAGTTCAGACCTCTGTCTTTTTGTTGTGATCCATGTTGTCTTGAGAGAATAATTCTTGTGGATGCTGAGCAGGCACGGCAGCAGTCTGCAAAGACAAATGACCCGGCCGGCCGCGGTTAACGCACATGATGTGCTAAACATGAAGCGACAGACAGGCTGACCTGACGGAGTGGCAACAGTATTAAAGACCTTCATAGCTCCAGCCACTACTGCTAACACCATGATTAACACACGGCATGGCTAATTAACCCGGCGCTGGGAGAACTCTCTTGTAGTGGAACTTATCAAAAACAAGCCCAGCTACTGTGAAAGTCAAAGAGCTAGCAAATGAGAAGAGAGACAGGCAGAAGAATAGCAACCTGGCTTACACAAGAGTTACCCGGACCCAGTGCATTCTGTGTCTCTGCGTCTGTATAACCGAGCAGCTTCACTGGGACTATTTCCTACCCACTGATGCTTTCAGCCTAACTCTCATTAAGGGCAAAATAAACAGGTGCCTAAACAGAAGACTTAGACCAGCATGACTTTTCAAACTGGTTTATCTTGTGGATTAGCTTGTTTCAGCCACTGTTAAATCCTATTCATCGAATTACTGTGATCAAAGTGAATTTAATTGGCATTCCCTAATTCAAACAGCCTAATGATTTTCTGACAACACAAGGACAGAAAAATCTAAAATGAGATCTCCTAAATATCTCAATTGTTTTTTTTAGACAGCAATAAGAAGAAATGGAGACCTGTTTCTTAGATGTTTCTCCTGGGAGAAAGACTCTAGTATCTCATGTGCCTCAATCATTGTTGCAGAGTGTTCTCAGATTCACCAGGACAGCAAAATCTGCCAGAAAAATCTGATATTTTAATGTGGACCATTCTTAGTCCAAATGATCTAGCCTGAAATTCACTACTCACATTTCAACATTCTCTCTGTCATGCAGGTACGTGCTCTACAACATCAGGAAAATCAGACCTTTCCTGTCCAAGCACGCAACATGCTCATAGTGAAAACACTCGTATTATCAAGACTGGACTACTGCAATGCCTAACCAGCCAATGAAACCAAACTCCTGCAAATGATCCAGAATGCTGCAGCATGCCTGCTCTTTAATCAACCCATCCCACTCCATCTCACTCCACTGGCAACATGAATTACATTTAATGACCCTGGCCTTACCAAAACTTTACCCTCCTATCTCAACTCACTAAATAAATGTAAATGTAGCTTTGTAGACTACACTTGTTGGTTTCTAAAGCAAAATGTTAAATGCTCTCTCTCTTTGTAATTCCTTTGTATTCTTTGTATTCTTTCTTTATTCCTTTGGAATAAAGTGTCTGCTAAATAAATAAATATAAATATACTGCACAGCTGTTTGTTAACAATTGTCTTATTTTTATTTCTCAAAAGAAAACAACTGCTCAACCACTAAGCAAAGGAATTTAGATCAGAATTACTCTGGAAAGTTACAATGTGGCCAAGACACAGCAAACGATAGCAAAACAGGTAGCAAATGAGAAAGGAGAGGAGCAATATAAACCTGTCTCAGGACACTGGAATATTCCTCCCTGTTGATTACCCTGCAGGGACAGATCAGCACAACCCTGCCTGCTAACCTTCCCATAGATCAAACATTCACAGCAAATAAGAACGGGCAGTCAAAAAAGTGCATAGAAATTGGTTTAAAATAATAAATAGCCCACACAGCCTGACCTTCACACTGTTATACTGCACCAAATACAGCATAAACAGTTTCCAATGTCAGAAACAATATTTCTAGTCAATATTTGCAGATAAAGCAACGCTAAGATTTATGGTATGATACAATGTATTAAAAATACAGGCTTTTTTTGAAAGAGCCACCAGTTTGAAGTGTATTATAATGTTTTTTAAGTGAAAACATGTTCCAGAGCTAATAGACAAGCCAGAGCAGGTCTTGATGCATGCTGCTAAAACACAACAACAGCCTAATGTAAACACTTGTCCTGGATTTGCATTTCAACATCTTCATTAACATTTCAGTAGAATAACTGTAGCTTGAGAAAAGGCCTGTATGTCGAAATATCTGCACTAGATCTTTTACACTGACAATGTTTTTGATTTATTTGAATAGCATCTGTTTATTCCTGTCACGGCTCTTTCATAATGATCGACACAGAGAAGCCGTCGGCTGTAATTGTTCATGAGCTGGAGTTCATCACCTCAGTGTTTGGAGTTCAACTGAAGCAGTCTCAAAAACAAGCAGTCTTTTCACAATTATTCTTAGCTGCCTCACTGACTGCAGGGCTAAGTTATGCCAAATGCCTTGCTAGAGAACATCTGAGCTCAGAGGTGGCACATAAGATGATGATCACCCTGTTTCGTTTTACTGCAAACACACGGCTAATAAAGAAGAATATGCTCCAGACATGATGACCGCTCTGTTATGAACAGGCAGGTCCACAGCTTCATGGCATATCGCTCAGATCCTGTCAGGGGTCACGCATTTCTTTGCTCTCTCACACACACACACACACAGGCTTCTCAAGGCTAATAAGTGGCAATCATAATAATCTACAACCACACTCCAGCAGAGTCCCTGGCTGGACATTAACAGCATGTTTCCAGCCGATAAATAACCAGACAAATAAAACGGCTGTCCTGTGCAGCACAAAATGTTCCACAGTGTATGCAAAATAAGTAAATTGCGGCTGACTGTAGCTCATTGCAGAACTGTTCCCTTCATTTCTTTATTACCACAAAGAAAAGCCAACAAAGAAAATTACACAACTCATTTGTTTTACAAGGTTGCACTTCAGTTTTTACAGGCTAAAAAAGCGTTGCAGGATAAATCATTAAGATCTTAAGAATCAACAGTTTTGTGTGAGTTAGACAGAAATGTTGCTTTATATTTTCATTATCATTAATCATACTAATTCAAGGATTCAGAAGTGATTATAAAGGGGTACATCCAGACATAAATAAAGTTGATAAAAACAAAAATAAAGGCAAAACTTCTTTCAAATTTCTTCCTTTACCTTTAAATAGTCTGCAGACTGTTGGTGATTTTCTACTACAGACCTCTGCAACAGAAAGGTTCTGTGGCTAAAATGAGAAGAAGGATAAAGCAGAACATTGTGGGCGCCAGCGGAGGTTTCTGTCCATATGTGCTCCAGTGATCAGTGCTGTTGTAAGAGTCAGTACATCTAGCTTCTGGTGTCACACTGTTCCAGAGATTGTGGTATGTGTGTTTGTGTTAGTGATCGCTCTCATTCCTTTAATCGGACTGGGACACAGTCACAAACACAGCTGTCATGTCCACTGTCAGTTAGAAAGGCAGCCAGTGCAGCAGTGTTTTTACTGTAGCTTGTACTCACACACACACACACACACACACACACACAGATTTGTCATGTTATGATGTACTCTCATAGCTTCATTAACACATGCCTGTAAGATAAGACAGCAACAAGTAAAATTCAAATATCTCAATCGTGTAAGAGAGAACGGAGACTTTCATTTAAAGGAAACATATAAATTAAAATGTTTGTACTTTCTTTCTTGTCTGTATTGTCATTCATGGTCTTATAATTGGTGAAAATGTTTCAGAGGAAAAGCTCGTTTCAGTAATCTTCCATCTTAATTTGAACACTTCTCAAAGTGCCACCTCTGAAATGACTGTTTGAATGAATGCTTTAATATCTGCACTCATACAGAATGTTAGACACTATGCCCACATTTGCCCACAAAACCATATGAAAGATGAATGAACTCTATTAGGTCTCCTAAGCTCAGAGAGAGCAACTCAACAGAATTGTCCTCTGAGACAGCTAGACAGAGTTCAGAATGGAATGAAAACAGTGTCCAGTAAATGAATGAATGATAGTGAGGTTTTGACACTGAACAGGTTGCATGTACCAGATGGAGCGTGAGAATCTAGTTGAGGGTCTCTACATCATCGATTAACTCGACATCTAAAGTAACTCTACTGCACTAGATTGACAGGGAACATTCACTGACAGCTTGACTGTCAGCTGAAGTAGCACTTATACATTTACTCTACACAACAACGGCAGGAGGGAGGGAACGTCTCTAATCTCTGGATTCTATCAGTGTCCTAATTTAGGACACTTTTATAGAAATCACATTCTGTGGTAGATGTTCTCAAACTCTTGGAAAACCATTTGCCCTCTCTCCCCAGCAGGATTTCTCACTTCAAGAGTCCACCGGGTGGGCTGACAGTAAAATACTGTTTCTGTTTGTTGGAGGTTAAAAGCACATTTAACTTTGGTTACAGGGTTGAATGGCAAAGAAACCCCATCATGGGTGATTTTTTTAATATCTTAAAAGCGAAGACTTACAGGCCACTTTATCCAATCGGGAGTACATGAGCAAAGGTACGGCATTCCCAAACACAAGGGATGCTGGGTAATATGGTGGGCAGGACAAGCTCACACGCACACACAGCCCAAACCTAAAACATGCTGCCTCATTCTCTACTTCCTGCACAGGCAGATGACTTCTACAGTTATAGAGCCTTATAAGTACAGTACCTGATCTAAAATGCTCTACATAGACAGGAACCCTGCGGGACAGATAAACAAAGTATTTGCCCATAGTTTTTGTCTAAACTCACTTCAGTCAAACAATAACATAGTTGTGATGTGAGAAAAAAACAGTGAGATCACCAGCTGCTGTTAAACATACATGCTGAATAAAGCACGTACAGCTATTCAAACAGCTTTTTAAAGCACCTTTTGGTGGTGGAGGTCTGCATCCTAAATACTTAGTGTGCTGTTTCCAGGCTCTTGTGCAGCAACACATTTCATGTAATTCCACTTGTATTAGGTCACAGGGCACTGCATGGAAATCAATATTTTGGACCTAGTATTTCTTTCTGGTTTTCTCCCTTGGGCCCCCTGTGCCACCCATTAAAATTTCCTGGAAATGTGTATGTTTTGTTTTCAACGAAACACAAAAAGAAAATTCTGTTCTCATTCACTCTTTGACTTTTTACCTGTTCTACCTTTCTGTTGTGTTGTCTTTCACACAATAAAAGTGTTCACCAGATGCAAATATGACTCTTAGAATATGATGTTTCCCAAATGATGTTTCCAGAGCATATTTCTGTGCTCACCAGGAACACTCTTCTCAGCTTGTCAGGGCAGTTATTTATTAGCTTCATTCTCAACAATCAGCAGAAACACATGATATTACTCCATCCCGCCTCACTTCTCTCAACCCTTCTAACACGTTTCCCACGAGCGGGGGATTTTCTTCTGAGGATTTCCTGAATTCCACTTTTAGAACAGGCAGATGAAGAACGGGTGCCCTCTTTTTTCATCTCCTTGTTCTAAAAGTGGGAGGAGGAAGATTTGTTACACTTAGACATATAAAGTGCTTTGATCCCCCACTACCACTTTAAATAGAAGAGTAGTAAAATCCCTCCATTTCAGTCCCAGAGGAGTGATAGATGGACAGGGTGTGGAGTGCTCTAGCTAGAGTGAATATGGAGGGTTGTGCTACACCTGTGAATCAACGCTGTGTTAGGCAGAGGTAAGGTGAGAGGATAATGACTTCTTGAGATGTAACTGTCATCCTGTGGAAGTGGCTCAAAGTAAAAATAAGAGAAATAAACAACATGCAGGGAAAAGACTTGATTGTTTTCTTTAGCAAAAATGGTAGAGACTGCTGGACAATTCAGCTTTGGATAATAGCTGTTATTTGGAATATGGTAGCTGGGTTTAAAAATCAACTTGGTCACCTCAAGTTGGTATGTCCAACTAGTAGCTCTTTCCTTGCTGGCCCAATCTGTTCTAGGCTGGTTTTTGTTGGAACAAGCTTAACATGTTCCAAAAACCTGGAATTTTACAACCATGGACATGCTAATAAGTGTTAGAATGAATTAATGTGCAACAGGTAATTATGTGCAAAAACAACTCGTTAACATAAACATAATTATGATACATTTGATAATGTTGTAATATATCGTGGCACTTTCTCAGAACTAGCATATCATTTAAGTGATGACGTTGCGGCACAAGACTGTTTGTGTTTCAGGCAGACACAGCTGTGAAAATACCCAGCATACACTGGGGCCTGAGGGCTAGTCTCCATTACCCCGAATCTGCCTTACTGTCAGCAGCAAACAGACTGTCAACAACTAAGATAAGAAAAAAACAACAACAGAACTAGGAAGTGATTTAATTCAAGACCGAGTTTATCTCCCAAAGCATGTCTGCAGGCCTGTATTACTTTCTTCCAAGCCTACAAATCTGATATTGTCTTTCCCCTGAGAGCAGATGTCAAAACTGATATGTCCAAATGTACATAGAACTGTCATCAATGCACATAGGCTTTCTACTGCAAATTATTGATGGCCTTTACACTGCATAATAAATGAGTGGATCTAAATGAACATGGTTAGGCACCAGAGTGTACGCTCAGCCAGGGTGATAAATGTGGTATTTCATAAAACCAATAAATGACATACGAGCTAAACTGCTACTGTTAAGTCGTTTATAATATCGATGAACTAGAAGTCAATATCACCCTCCATGCAGGATCATATAATGTCACTTAATGTCAAAACAGAAGAGAGAGCCAAATGAAGAGGGCTGGTGTGTGTCAATCCTCAATCCCAAAAGAAACACAGATTACTCACTAACAGAGATAAAGAGGTTAGAAAGATCTCAATCAAACAACCAGACCAGGTAAGATCTAAATAAGATTAATCTCTTGTTAGATATTTATTAACTGTCGACAGTGTCAAAGTGGTTCTAGGCATAAACATAGCAAAAGAAGTGAATATTTTACTGTGTGGCAGATGATTTGTGAAGCGTACAGCGATCGATTGGAAAGAGAGGGGCAGGACGTGTCTAATTGAAATAAATTGGATATAGATAAACAGCTTTTGCAGTGGTGTGGCCTAATGGCTTATTGTCAGTGTGGGCTGCTAATAAAAACATCATTGTCTTTTTGATAACAGATTGAGTCTGTGTGAACACTGTCGTACTTCTGAGGCACACGTGTCACTCAAAAACAGGAGGGAGGTTTCCTATGAAACTCATGCTATTATTCACCATTATTTAACATATATATATATATATATGCGAAATATGAAGCACAAAACATTAACATGAAAAAGGACCAAAAAGAACCATTGTTTGGTATTTTCTGAAACAATATTACAAGCAGACAAACAAACACTGATGTTTTCATAAGTAAAGGCACAAATAAAGACTGTTGTGCTAATTATGCATTATTTTATAATTTTTTTATACTTTGTGTATACAACTCTATGTCTATGTGTATACAGCCATGCTTCTGTGAACTGTATCAGCAGTGTGCACCAACCAGTCACCCTGGAAGAGAAAACAGCTGCATTAGGGATACAAACAACTGTTGACAAAACTAGCCTGTGCCATCATCAAAGCATCACAAATGTAGAGAATATTTTAAGCAGTGATCGAGTGCACTAGGGTAAGTGGTTGTTGTCATCAACATTTGTTCAGCTCTATATAAAAACATTGGTTTTGACAGAAAAATGATGAAATAAACTACACTATGGTAATCTGTTTAACCTAACAAACTATGCTGAATTTCCTCCAGCGGAAGTAAACCACATACAACTACCTAAAACTAAAATTCTTCCCACATCACATGAGCATTAGTCATTATTAAACACACTGTCCCAGACTCTATCTAGACAACGTTCATCCCCTAAATTCTCATTTCTGTCAATAAACAAAGCAACAATGTCTGTGTGATTCGACTCAATGGTGTCATATGAATCTTTATAGGGAAAAGTGAGTTAATGAAATCACATTTAAAGAACACTTTAATGATCACAGGAAATCTGAAGAGTAACAATACCAAAAAATAACTCTTATCACCTAACACATTTTTTACATGTAGCTTTTCTAATTAAAGTGGGGATCTAATGTGTTTGTTAATTGTATCCATAGATATGACGTCTTCAGCAGGCACATTGTATTCTAATGACTTTTTCCTGTGCTGTTGGTGTTTGCAAACCACTGACAGCATACAAATGTAATGTAGGCCTAAATATTGAAAATGCACTCTTTACTGTGTAGCTTGGCTAATTTTTTAAGATAACTGAGGTGGCCAGAAATCACAACAATGGAGCATTTAGGTATAAAAATACAGCAAGAAAAATCAGTGATATGTAAATGATATATACTCAAAAGAATTGTGGACCTAAATAAGGTTTGATAACCATCTGTATTTTGGAAAGCATTTGTTATTCATATTATTGTTGTTATTATCGTTTAAACAATAAACTTATTGTAAACAAGGGGAATAAAGACAGATTCTTCACCAGAGGAGAAATGTAGAATATGTGATGAGGTACAGAATTTCATGTCAGTAAGCCCAATGATCTTTATCTACTTCAAAGGCCATTGTCACATTTGACATAAGCTGCATCATTCGTTCTAGACCTCCTGCAATAAGACTTCTTTAAGCTTTTGGAAATCTGCCATGTCAGCAGGGAGACAAGGACAAACCAGAAGAAAACTAAACAGAGCACTGAAGCCCTGGTATTGTTTTAGTGTGTGTGGAGAGAGAGAAAAAGAGAGAGAGAGAAATAAAAAAACAGTACATTTAAAAATGAACTAAATTCTCAAATCTGTACGACTTTCTTGCTTCTGCATAACACAAAAGAAGAAATTCTGAGGACTCTGCCAGTCGCTCTTTTCCACATAATTACAATAAATGGGGATTTCATTTTTATATTTTATGGTGATTTTATGTCCTTTCTAAAACTTGAAAACCTCAGTCCCCATTCATTGTAATGACAGCCCACAGATTTTCTCCTTCAGCGCCACAGAAGAAAGAAATGCATTCAGTTTAGAATGACAAAAGGATCAGTTAATAATGACAGATTTTCATCTGAATGAACCTTAATGTCAAAGCAAAGAACAGTAAAACTCTTAACTGTGATTAACATTTGTGAGTGTGTTTTAGGAAGAGCCACAGCAGATGTCCCTTCAAGCTTTTAATATCTGCGGTTACCTTTAGATGTTTGAGAAATAGCCAATGCCCCACCAAATGACATCTCTCTCCTTTTCTCTCTTTCACAGACATTCTATCTTTCTCTTTTAAAAGAGGTGGATTTCCTCCAGCAGAAGGGAGTGCTGGGTGAAAGAGAATGTAAAACTTTCAGACACGCTACATTACTTTTTCATCAGCAGACGACAGCAGGAGCCTCCCTAACATGAGTCTGTGTGTGTAAACAGCAGGGCGTTCCTCGCATCACCAAACTCTTTCTCACTTGCTACTCATAAAATTGCATATTTCCAAAGATACAATGACTGCACCTCTGATCTCATGAAAGACCAAGACACACAACACATTCCCAGGCTGTATACTCAGTCAACTGTAGTCAAGTAAACTCAACAAACACACACACACACACACACACACAAGTTTGCTCAGCTATCTTTGTGGGGACTTTCCATGATGACTTTCCATGATTTTAAACTGTACAAACTGTATATTCTATCCCCTAACGCTCACCCAACCCCCCTAAACACAAACCTTTTTTTTTTTTTACATTTTCGTGTATGTTAAATAATCAATTTTCCTCATGGGGACCCCTGCCTGCTCCCCACAATGTAGGTGTGCATGACTTTTACCGTCATTGTGGGGACGTTTGGTACAAAAACAAGAACACAAACACATGTACAAAAGAACATTTGGTGGTTAAGATGGAGGCTGGTGGACGTTAATTCAAATGTCACTGAAGGTTTTTTTAAAGAGACTTTTTAAAAACAACTTCAAAAGGCCAAAAACTGTTTTTTTAATTTGAGTGGTGTTTCCTATGCAAAACTCTCCACTGAGACACTAAAGAATGTGAGTGGTTGCCAGAGTGTTGTTATGTGACTGCTAGACTGTTGTCTAGTAAATGTATCGATATTTTGTTATATTGAAGTTTGGTTGCATTAACAAAGGCACTCGCTCTCTGGTAACCTAGCAACATAGGGAGTGACACGCTAACAGCCAATCATGTAACAGTATCAAGTTTGGTTGTGCCATATCGTTGTCTCGTGCTGGTCTGCTGGATTCCTCTTCATAAGCAGAAAATGAGTGCCGCAGCGAGCAAGGAAATTGTTAATAAAAGAGGAAAAGTCAGTTCGCCAGTATGGCAGTTTTTTGGATATTATAAGTCTGACCGTAGTCAAACCAATGTCGTCTGCAAATTATGCAAGACCGTCGTCCCCGCCAAGACTGGTAATACCACGAACTTGATGTACCACCTTAGCCGCGCTCACCCTTT
>JAZGTI010015441.1:0-13408 GCA_036877585.1 Botia kubotai
AACATGTCAAGGAGCACTGTTCAATCCATCATCCAAAAATGGAACAAGTATGCCACAACTGCAAACCTACCAAGACATGGCCGTCCACCTAAACTTACAGGCCGAGCAAGGAGAGCACTGGTCAGAGAAGCAGTGAAGGAGCTGCAGAAATTTAAAGCTCAGGTGAGAGAATCTGTCCACAGGACAACTATAAGTCGTGTACTCTGGCCTTTATGGAAGGGTGGCAGGAAGAAAGTCATTGTTGAAAGAAAGAAAGAAAGACATAAAAAGGTCCCGTTTGCAGTTTGCCACAAGCCATGTAGGGGACACAGCAAACATGTGGAAGAAGGTACTCTGGTCAGATGAGACTAAAGTTGAACTTTTTGGCCTAAATGCTAAATACAGGGCAATCCTGGAAGAAAACCTGTTGGAGGCTGCAAAAGATTTGAGACTGAATACCACAATCTTATGGATTATCCTAGGAAGACCTGCTAATTGTGAGGTGGGGGTACAGAGCTGTATTGTGGTAGCCTGTAGGCAGAAAATATTCTCTAATCTAGTAATTCTGGAAGAAACATTATCAAACTTTTAAGCAGCAGGAAGAGGGAAAAATAGGCCAAAGGTGGGTTGACTATGATCAGTCATCACCAGACCTTGTAATATGCTATGCAGTGTTAACTTTCAGCTAAAGGGACTTCCTGTCAGAGGTAGAGCAGTTTCTTAACCTAATAGTGATGCTGTCCACAATCCCTTTTCAGCAGTTGCTGATTATGTAGAGTAATTTTAGATTTTAGGAAATGTAGGTTATGCCTTTTTTATTAAGAAGAAATTCAGGTTGCAAGAGACATGATGTGATGTGAACCCCTAAGAACTTAAATGTTGAATGTTTCCACCTCTGACCTTTGCTGTATGAAAAAATAAACAACTTGATTTGCATTTCCTGAAGGAAACACCAGTGCTTGCAAAGCAGCAAAAGAATATTGTTAATGTTTTAGGTAACACTTAGCATGACGTCTTGTTTTCAGTCGGCTGAAAACAACAGGGTTGTTGTTGTTAAAATATGTTACTGTTGACCTTTTAGGAACTGCAATAACAATTTTTCAAGTAAATTGCAAGTGACAGTCTTAAGCAGAAGAAAATGATGTCAGTCACAAAAGACAATGACAATATGAACTGTTACCTAAATAGTAGGGTTGTGTCTGAGTAAAGCTATAGTAAAGCTATATCTGGGATTTTTATTTGCTTACAAATTGTAAAAAAAAATTCATTTATTTTGTCATGTTTAAACTTAAAGTTAAAGTTTAAGTTTTGAGTTATTTTGTTATTTTTGTTACATAAATAAAGACTTAGTGAAGAAATCATTCACTGTTTCTTAAAGCTTTTATATGTGTTCAGAATAATTATAATTTATTTATACTACTGGAATATAAACCAAAAGCCGTATGATCTTTTCTGATAATAAAAATCTGTCCACTTTTGTTTCACCTCTCTGTGTTGCTTGTCATAAATTCAGCACATTTGGATCATTTTCTGGTGCATGAACAAGAACCAGCATAGCAATTTTTCTACAAGATCATGTTGTTTAAAACCACTCTCTAGACCTTAATGTATGGATTTCCTGAGATTATATGGTGGTTGTGGAAGCAACTATGGAACAAAACATTCATCCATCCATTTGCTGCATCTCATTTTAAAGGCAGCATCCTCTGGAGGTTGCATTTGTTTGCAGCATATGTCACCAAACCGGTCTCATTTCTAAAAAAACAACTGCTACATTTTAAAGTAAGAAAGGAATTACAGTGATTACGCCTCACAAGGAATAAAAATATTTTATAATGGTTGCTTTATTTGAAATGAGACAACCTCAATAATGTATAAATCCGACAAATGCAACCTATGAAGTCTTTACACAGTCTTCAAAATAAGACACTGCAATTGTTTATACTGCTTATCCCTTTTGGGGACATTTTGCATTTTGAATGAGCTATAGTTTACATAAAGATCAAGAGAAACCTCAAAGACAACGCATTAAAGTAATCCAGTAGTCTAGAGGTTATAAATGCATGCAGTGGTCTGGTTTCTTCTTATTACTTAAAAATGTAGGTTCCTAAATTTAGCAATACGTTTTACAATAGCTCCCAGAGTTTTGCAATAACTCCTTAGTCTCCATTAAGGCTGCAAAATATAACGTACATTAAACAATTAATGATAAGAAACTTGGATACATTTTAATGATAAATAATATACAGTGTAAGTAATGGGTAACATAATTTGAATGTGATTAAACTAGTCAGACGATGAAGATTCTTTCATAGTTTAACAAAAGATGATGTGTATAAAAATTAATAATTATAAAAATGTTCAACCATCCAAATAATTCCATCATACAATCACAATTCAACTCCTGATGGGTAAGCAATTAAACAGAATTAATTACATATTTTCTTAATAGCCAATAGACCCTTTAAAGCTATGAGAGGCACTGCCCATTTTATATCTGAAGCTGTTAATATTCGACTGTTCTTAATTAATTCACTGTTAAATAAAGTGACATCCTTTTAATTGCTAAAAGTTCATTCGTTTCTAATAGACTGTTTAGGGACCATATCTTAATGACTATGCCCTGACATTTCTGTGAGCAAGGCCTATTTTATATTCATGAAACCACAAAGTTAGTCAGCTGAGGCTAAAATCTGTGCTCTTTCTCTTTGGTTCATTTTTAGGTTAACATTTTGTAAAGCTCATGAGATATATTTGGGGGAACTTTGGGGGATAGGGTAAGTTACACAAAGAATGTGCTTTAACATCAAGCTTTTTGTGGTGTTGTTTAAAAAGTGGAAAACAAAAATACTATAAATACATTACTGTTTAGATCTCACTTTGAGTTTAGACTAAAAAATGAGCAAATACTGTGTAGATCTCTAGATCAATACTAAATTAAATAGTTAATTATATCAAAAATGGGGTCACAATCGACAAGTCTATCCCTTATTTGCCTTCTAAGTAAGACATTATGAGACAGAAACTTTAATACATTAATTAAAACAGACACATATCAGTAGTATCACTTTATTTTGTGATTTTAGGTGTTTGGAGTTTGGAGTGTTTCAATATGAAAAATAGGGATTTGAGTGTGTGTGTGTTTTTTGCAAGTGTAGAGCTCTGTGCCAAACATTACCACTATGTTGCCTATCACATTGTCCACCATTTACTTGAAGATAATAGTATAATACAGGATACTACTTAAGCTTTACATTTTGTTTATTTTAATTTATTTTGTGATGATGACTGGATGATCTTTTTACCTGGAAACTTTCAGTTTTTTATTTAGCACATTTGCTAAATAGATAAAAGATAAAAGTGGGCACCGTTACTGTATGTAGTATTGTAGCTTGCCTAGATGAGCAGTCAGTTCTGCACTGCTATGGACAAAATCCCCTATCCTAAAGCCCCCCTAAATAGGGTCTATATGCCTCTGAGACACAGTATGAAATATATCACATGCTGATAGGAAGGCACAATTCTACTCTGTGCTCATTAACTGGCAGGCAGGATTCTATAACACTAAGGCATGATGACCACCTGCTCGTCACCACTCTGCAGATTTAATTATCTGAGTAATTGGATGACTTTGATATCACTTGGAAGAATTTCATAAGGCCATTGGAAATGGAGATATGAGTTCCATCCATATTTCTTTTCGTTTTTTCATTACAACCGGTGGGGAAGGGGAAATTCCACAAATTACTATTGGCAGGATTAATGTAGGTTGGGTGTAAAAAGCTGGCATGCCATTTAAAAGGAAAAACTTTGGATTTTAGCCTAAATCACTGTATACCTCTGAAATTACATATCCTAAAGATAAATCATGTTTGTTTTTAATATACACTGTCCCATCCTTTAATACTAGCCTCCTTACAAAGTCCGCAATTACATTGTGAACATTTTTAAGATAATCCATGGCAAATTTTGTGCCAAACAGTTAAGATCCGCAAACAATTATAATTTGCCTACCTGCCGGTCAAATTATGTACGCGCTCATGTTTTAAAGGAGGCGTGGCTTTGGAGAGCACTCTGAAGGCAGAGTGATACTTTAAAATCTAGGTTGTTATTATGCTATCTTAAATTGCCTACGCTACCTTTAAATAATTTGTTTCCTGTTGAAACAACACAATGTTGATGGACTGTTCCATATTTCTGTGGTGACTGGGAAAAAGTGTATTTGTCCTACTTCTGTTTTATTACCTCACCTAAAATAGGAGAGTCGTTAAGCACAATAAGTGACTAAAATGTGTGATGTGTGGTAAAATTTGTGGTTAATGTGTAAATGTGGGCAGTTGTGTGTTAATTTTTTTTCTATTTTTTTTTTTAAATAATTAACTGTTTTATTTCCAATGATCAAAGGAATTCAGATTTCTCATAATATGACCCCTTTAAATAAACAAAATGAATTCATATGTTAACTGTGACAGATAAATATAAGGCTAAAGAATATGCTAAACGAATCCGGTACAGGAAAATCAGTTTAACTTTTTACCGCTTACTGCAGCCACACAAGAACCATTTACTTAAGAAAAATGAAAAAAATTACTGGGTAAAAAAATATTTAGGAACTATCTGCAAAGTATGCAAAACTAAACTAACATGGAGCATTAATATTTTTTTCTGGTGCTTCTTCTACCTCTACAGGTTTTAGACCACTGGAATGCCATTAAATCCTAAAGGCATGGTTGATTAACTCCTTTCACTTACAATGGAAATATATAATAATACACTGATTATTTGATTCTGCTGTGTATACTATCCTAGTCTTCAGACAAACCCATACATTTGGAAATGAATATTCAGCATTACAAAATTTCAATGGCTAATAGTATGTTGAAGTACAGATTATACTCTCTGGGACCTTGTATGCACATTCACCAGAAAAAATACTACGTGACATCCTAGCTCTAAAACAGAGCCCAGGAATTTTCTTAGGTGCCTTCAAATGAAGTGTTTGCCAGAGGCTGACTCAGTCTGGAGGCTGAACAGTAAACAGAAAAAAAAACAGAGTAAATGTACTTACCTTATGGCTGTTTCAAATATACTTCACACAAGATGACCTAAAGACCTCTCTGGGTAAGACGGCTGTTAGTCATTTTAAAGTAATTTTTAAGAAGAGGGAAAAACCTTTGAGATAAAATGCAGTTATATATGTTATAAATTAGACTGATGTACTATGTTGACAATTCTACATGAGGAACGGTGTCTTCACAGGTGTGTGAAAATAGGCGTTTTAACTTTTTTGAAGTTTAAGATATTAGATGCCCTGTGATGTTTTGTTCCCAAGGGCAAGTACACATTTGAAAATATGTTTAAAGAGCTGTGACTTTCTCTAATGTATTTCATGAAGGTATTCGACAACCCCAGAGCAAAACCTGTGAAACAGTAGTCATCTATGTATCATCATTATTGTTATCATCATAGAAGAACTATAATCATCTTACTCTACTGAGCTGAACTCATCTGCAGCCATGCATGTCTTTCTTTGCTATCTAATGGTCAAAATACATTTATGTAAATAGGTATTTGGAATTTATATGAAATATGGCAGAAAACAAAAGGTAAACAAAAAAACAAAAGGCAAGTTGCATTTAATTCACTCACAAAAAGGGAATGCCATGTTTAGTATATCAACAATCCACTTTCATTTGTCTGCACTCTGAAGATTTCTCTGTAACATTATTGTAATTTGCCTGTTCTTTGAATTACGTTGAACTGGTGAAAACAATGCACAAACATTACCTTCCAATTACTCTTGGTATAAGAAACCATTTTTGGCATTTCCCTGTGATTTTCTGAAAATAAGCTACTCTTTAACATTAGAAAACTTATTTTAAACTCTTGAACTTTTACTGCTGTTTAATTCATATGAAAATAGACCTAATTTACAGGCAAGAACCTGTACGTGTTACTTAAAACACTTATAACTTATAACACTTTAAATAAAAATAAAAGCAAACTTCTCACAGGCATTTGTTTATCTCATCCTCTCAGCAGTTCATGCTAGCAATTTTCCTTTAAAACAAAAACAGAAAAGTAATGTGTGATTTGTAGATTTGGGTCTATCTATTAATTTCTCCATACATTCTAAACCAGTTCACTATATGCCCAGCTGTCACACTATGGCAGCTCTCTTTGAAAAAGGGAAGTGTTATTGTCTTTACCTCTGGGATTTATCATCATGTGCAAAATGCTCTTGGATGGTTTAAAATTGTCTTGTCATCCAGGAAATGAGAAATGTGTACGGAGGGTCAGAAAAGATGAAACCGTCATTATAAATGGTTTGCTGTGAATTGTGTCAATGGTACTTCCTTTGGTTTGTGTGGCTGAGGAAGAGGAGGAGGGAGAAAAATCACTGTTATTGACTGTTGTGGCAGACATAATGAATTGTTATGTAGTTGAGACAAATGCCTGTGGACTCAAAATTTAGGTCTGGTCTCAATTGTCTCTGTGGCATCCAAATAGAGTGTATTCCCTTGAGCTGTTTTGTTGAGCTATTGTGCCAGAGGTAAACGCACCTTGTTTTGTGTCTAGGTTTAGTTGACTAATAGCGTTTGTCCACTGTTTTCTCTAGGATCTACTTTGGATGTTAGACAATGCTTTTGAGCCAGAGGTGCATGTGCACTGCGTAGTGAACAGCTACAGTCTTATACAATTCCAGGTGGATTTAGCAGGAGTATTTTAGTCATTTCACACCTAGTCGCTTTTAATAAGATCGCTGCAGTCCCTGTCCAAGGTTCTGAAACGTCAATGCCATTGAATGTTTGGATAAAATGGTTTCACATTAAAAATGCAGTTGAGTGCAAATGTACTTGCTGCTTTATGTTTAGTAGAGTCATGTTTCAGCTTTCATGTCCATTCACTCTCCTACACACACACAATGGAAAAATTAAGCATTGCACTGCAATTTTGTAGGTCTCTTGTAGGTCATTGGACAAAAAGAAAACGCATGTTTTATAGCCCCATCATATCAATATTTTTATTAATTAATATATCAGATCAATTATGTAAACTTGCAATTTATCAAGACACAAATCGTGTCTGAAGAGTTTAGCTCCAACCTTAATCAAACCAGCTAATTAAGGTCTTTAGGATTACTTGAAAAGTACATGCAGGCCTGTTTAACCATTTGTAACCATTTGTTACTATTACAAGGCCACATTAAGTCTTGTTAGTCAATTAAAATTTATGTTTACCAACAAAAGCCAGTTCTTTATTTACTTTATCATTGACATTATTGTTTATCTACCAATATCCCAATAACTGGTGAATAAACAATAACACAAACAATAAAGATAAAAAATATATCAGTAAATCATAGAATTTTTAATACAATATTTAAACATTACATAAAAAATCATACTTCCCAAAACCATTAGCCTTAATTTTGGATGACATTGCAGGGCATTTCAAATTAACACATTTTTTCAAGTAAATTAGACTCCTGCTGATATGTTTGCTTGGGGGAAAAGGGATCAATAAACAAGGGGAAACACATGGGGATCCTGTATTAAAACACACCTATTGATTCCCTTCTGATCCTCTCAGTTATGGTGCAAATGCATAAAAATACATACTTTATGTATGCTTCAGTTGATGCTTTCAACTTCTTACTGGAGCTCTGATTTCACCTGATACCATCAATGCTATAAGACTTGAAAGGGTTAAACCTCCTATTCAGATTTCTCTGAACCTGCTTACCTTTTCTGCTGCCGTTTATGGAGTGAATACTTCCATTAAATTGGATTTTAGGCCTCAAGGGACTGACAGCCACTGAGGTATCTGTTGCGAGGGGTGTTGTGGGATGTGAATTTTACCAGACAAGCAAAAACCATTTTAGTTTTAATAACTTGGCTATTTGGTCTGCTTAAACTTCATCATGGTTGTTTTTACAGCAGCAAATAGGTTGATGAACCCATACAAAACACTTAGCTGCAGTGTTTAGACAATCTTTAAAATTACAAATGGGGACGTTTGTGCTCGATTGATACCCAGTGCAATTAACGATTTTAATAACAAATATCAGTCATTTTGAAACAGATTTTTTTCCTTTGAAATACAAAATGAAATTGAATATAATAATTATGTTATTTGGCAAAATGCTAAAGTGATTGCAGTACAGTTTAAAAGTATGAATAAAAAATAGAGACACAACATACTAAGACTCTCTAAAAACACAAATATGTCACAGTATATGCTACACAAAATACGTTTTTTACTATGCTAATTGAGTAAATTGATAAACTGAATTCATGCTAAATATAACTTATTTTAACACTTAAATTGTAGGTGGCCAAATTGCAACAGATAGGTTGTTAGCATTTCGTTTGGGGTATTTGCTAGTGTGTTCTAGGTGGTTGCTAGGGCATTTCTAGGTAGCTGCTAGGGCATTCTGATTGGTTATTAGGTTGTTCTTAACTGGCCTAAGTCACATGTCAATGATATTCTGTCTCTAAATTGGCATTTGCTGTCTGTGTTTTAACACCAAATCTCTAATGCAGTGGCGTATGGTCTGGGTATGCAGGGTATTTATGCCCATATGGGCCGGGGCGGACTGGGGCCCACATCCATAAGGCTATGACATAATTTGTGATTAAACTATGAATTGCATTGTGCAGTGGGTTATTTCTCTGCTGTAGATATGAGATTGTAGGTATGTGCACCATTTCATAAATTTGCACCATGGGTCAGACTAGTTTTTTTCTAGGGGTGCAAATCTTTGGGTAGACAGTGAATCAACTTGATTTACAATTTATAGGTTTTTAATTAAATTCTAAATGATTTTTGAAAATTCAGAACAATTTGATTTGATTCATAATGAAATTTGATTTAACTTCAATTTGATTAAAAAATGTCAATTTAATATGATGCATTTAAAAGCTCGTGTATATGATGCATTTAACCTTTTTGTTTCAAAAACTTTCAAAGGACTCTACTTGCCTAATGTTATGAATGGTAAAGTTAATGGCTAATGTCGCAAAAAAGTTACGAATTGCAGAACTGGGCCCTCTTGGTTAAGTCTGGTTTCTCCCAAGGTTTTTTCTCAATTTATCTGTCATTAGAGTTTGGGTCCTTGCCACTGTCACCCTGTTGGCTTGCTTACTAGGGACTGCTGACATTTAACTTGGTTTAGGATTTTGTAAATTGTTAATATTGCTTTAAGCAAAATGATCTAACTACAGTCCTAAAGACTATTTCTGTCTCCCTTTTTCTTTCATTCTTTCATTATCAACGTTCAGATATTTTATGGTATTGTTGCAAATCCCTTATACTTGTCACAGTTATGGACTTATGGACTGTTTTGTTGTGCTTTTGGTATTCCTAGTCTTTGTTTTGGTTTACTTCCTGTTTTTCCTTATTTGGTCAGTTTCCTGTTCTTGTTTAGTTTTTGTTAGTTAATTGTCATCACCTGTTTGCCCCTCGTTATCTGATCTATTTAAGTTCTCCTTTCCATTTAGTTAGTTGTTGGTTATTGTTTGTTTATGTACGCTGGTATTTATGCCTTGCTGTCTGCTTTGGAGATAAAGCCTTTTGTTTGGATCTTCCTAGTTCAGCTCCTTCGTTTGTGTTCCTAAGCTACACGTTACGTTACAGTACTCCTGTCCTATAAAATGTTATTATTTTTCTAAGTACTCTTACATCTCCATGTAAGGTGGGACAGCATCTCTTGCTTAATATGATATCTGTCATCTATCATGTTAATTGACTGAATGTTGCGTAGTCTATATGTTGCATAGGTATATACTGTTTTAGTAGACAGTCTGAATACATTACCCTCTCATAGACCACCGAGAGAGGTATGAGCCTTCACATACAATGGCAGGTATTTCTGATGCACATTCATTTATTTAAATGGTCCATTTATTCAAATAGTGTTAGTTATAATCAGTTCAGTCAATCTTACATTCATAATACATCTTATAATATCATAATAAATACCATAATACAACATAAATACCATAATACCATGTATTCTGCTGTCTGTGTTGTACATGTTTGATAATTTAGTTTTATTTTTACTATATATGTAAAGCTGCTTTGAGTTTATGCAACATTGTATAAAGCGCTACGTAAAATTGAATTATTGTCAAAAAAGGAATCATGACAAACTGTTTACTTCCAAAAAGGAAGAAAAATAAGCAGGTTTAAATTGATGTATCAATTCTTTCCATTGAAAATATACCAAGCCATATATCGAACACCAAGGACATAATGGATGAATATGCAAAATTTATTTAATAACCATTCTGAAAAAAGATTCCGGGTAGACAAATGCCACTTAAAAATGAGTTTAATGTCATGCTCATTGGTTACTTGAATGGATAAATTTTTATGACTAATACTAATGTGATAGTCCTGTGTTGGTGCGGGTTGCCTCTTACTTTACAGAGATGGAATGTCTGTTTCTTAGATGAAAATAAGATGTCCTTTGTAAAGCGATATGTTTGGTAACTAATTGTGGATTATTGAATAAAACGTCCTGGTTACATATGTAACCCCCATTCTCTGAAGGAGGGAATGGAGACGTTACGTCAACTGACTGACGTATGGGGTCTTGCTTGAGAGCCCCATTACCTTCGTGTAAAAAAACGCGCCAATGAGGCCGAGAGGAAAGAGGCAATGAGCATTGGGCAAAAGCGCTACGCGGAGCGGGTGTATAAAGCCGGCCGGTGCTCGCTTTCATTCAGGTTCTTGCTGAGGAGCCGAGATGTGTCCCGGTCAATCAGCAGTGAATCAGGCTTGCGGCAGGGGGACGTAGCATCTCCGTTCCCTCCTTCAGGGAACGGGGATTACATATGTAACCAGGACGTTCCCTTTCAGTCAGTCACGTTCGACGTTACGTCAACTGACTGACGTATCGGGTCCCTGTGGAAAACACCGCAAGCCGACCCACGTTACGGGATAGGAATGTCAGTACGGGCAGGCGAAAGCGTGCCTCTGTAAAACAGTTCCCCTGCCTCTGTAACCTTCCCAGCACTCCGCGCAGGCAGCATGTCACAAACCAGTCGGGTGTGGAGCCCGATCACGGAGGGGTCGTGGCGCTCGTTCCTATCCCCCCTAGGAGAAGGCACTTCGGTGCATGGGTCTCCTTCCTCTCATGGGATAGCCATGAAAAACACTTGGGAAAAATGCCTGTTCCAGATGAAAGGCGTTGCGGAGACCACACCCCACTAAAGGAGGTAATGTGTGGAGATAAGGTATAGACTGACCCGGCAGTACTACCCATGGTAAAGTCTCTGTGCAGGTCCTACCTACTGGGACGGCTCACTGCCCGCAGAGACCGGCAGCCGTATTGGCGCCAAGGGAAAGACACAGGTTCACCTATAGGGGAACCGTACCGTGGAAGATATGCATGAGGGATCACCAAGGGGGGAATCCTCACCCATGGAGCACCTAGACCAGCACAGGGGCTGACAGAGGCACAAGTAGATGTCTGCTAAAGAGGCGCCATGCACCAATGCCCAGGTAGAGGCAACACTCCTAGTCGAGTGAGCCCTCACTCCGGGGGGGCACGGCATGCCTTGGGCATGGTAAGCCAAGGCGATGGCATCCACTATTCAGTGGACCAACCTCTGTTTGGAGAGGGCCTTCCCCTTCTGCCTCCCTCCGAAGCAGAGAAAGAGCTGATCAGAGCATCTGAAGCTTTGAGTGCGGTCCACATGGATGCGCAGGGCGCAAACAGGACACAGCAAAGTAAGGGCTGGATCTGCCTCCTCCGAGGGCAGTGCTTGCAGGTTCACCACCTGATACCTGAAAGGCATAGTGAGAACCTTGGGCACGTTGGCGGGCCTGGGTCTCAAGATCACGTGAGTGTAGGCAGGCCCGAACTCTAGGCACGACTCACTGACCAACAATGCCTGCAGGGCCCCCACCCTCCTGATAGAGGTGAGCATGGTCAGGAGTGCTGTCTTGAGCGACAGACCCTTAGGCTTGACCGACTCCAGCGGCTCGAAAGGAGCTTCCCACAGCCCAGAGAGGACTATGGAAAGATCCCAGGAGGGAAAGAGGGGCGGCCTTGGAGGGTTCACTCTCCAGGCGCCCCATAGGAACCTGATGACCAGTTCATGCTTCCCTAATACTTACCTTCTACTGTCAGGTGATGGGCCGATATAGCCGCCACATACACCTTCAGGGTGGAAGGGGACAACCTTCGTTGTCCGTCCAACCCTTCCTGCAGAAAGGAAAGCACAGAGCTGATCGGGCAAGTGTAGGGGTCTTCTCCACCGGAAGAACACCAGTTAGTGAAGAGGCTCCGCTTCAGGGCGTGCGCGCCTGGTGGAAGGAGCTCACTCAGGGTCACCGTGTCCTGTCCACGAACCACACATGGAGGTTCCAAAGATCGGGCGCGGGTGCCGGATGGGGCCCCATTTCTGAGAAAGAAGGTCCTTCCTCAGGGGAATCTTCCAGGGAGAGGCTGTCGCAAGGAGCGCCAGGTACGAAAACCAGGTCCGTGCGGGCCAGAATGGCGCAACCAGCAAGACCTGAAAGAGTTTCAGTGGGACCACCGTCTTGGTGCTGAACTTGTTCATATAATGCAGCAGTGACTTCACAGCAGTGACTAAGTCCAGCTCCATACCAAGAAAAGAGATGCTCTGTTGGGGAGAGCTTGCTCTTTTCCCAGTTGACCTGAAGCCCCAGGTGGCTGAGGTGCTCTCAAGAGTGGGCCAGAATGAGCCAGTCATCGAGATAGTTGGGGATGCGAACGCCCACTTCCCGTAATGGGGCAAAGCGGCCTCCGCGACGTTGGTAAAGATGCGGGGCGACAGGGACAGCCCGAAGGGGAGGACCTTGTACTGGTACTCCCAAACCCCCACCCGTGAACCGTAGGAACGGCCTGTGTCAGGGCAGAATCGAGACGTGAAAGTATGCGTCCTTCAGGTCGATCGCTGCGAACCAATCGTCGGCGCGAACGCATGAGAGAATGCGTGTTTGCGTAAGCATCTTGAACGGTAGCTTGTGCAGGGACTGATTTAAGACCCGCAGGTCCAAGATTGGCCGCAGCCCACCTCCCTTCTTCGGCACAATGAAGTACGGGCTGTAAAACCCAGACTTCATCTCGGCTGGAGGGACAGGCTCTATTGCGTCCTTCGCAGCATTGCTGGCCACCACAGAGGTGGACTGGATGCCGCAGAACCTGGGGCGGGCGCCTGGCGAACCTAATCGCGTAGCTGAGTCTGATCATCCTCAGGAGCCAGTGAGTTTAGCCACAAGTGGCATTCCTGGACCACCAGGGTGGACATCGCCCGGCCAAGGGCCCGCGCTGTGACCTTAGTTGGTCGCCATGCGCAGTTCCTGCATCAATCCTGGCTCGGAACTACCCTCGTGGACCTGCTGAAGCGCCTTGGCCTGCTGAACCTGCAGGATGGCCATGGCATGCAGGGCA
>JAZGTI010015442.1:0-13407 GCA_036877585.1 Botia kubotai
AAGGTGTCAGGTAGGGAAGAAGTGATGAAGTCTCTGATGAGTCTTTCGAAGCACTTCATCACTACTGAGGTCAGGGCTACTGGGCGGTAGTCATTTAGGCAGGCGGGCTGGGGTTTCTTGGGGACAGGAACAATGGTGGACTGTTTGAAGCACGTCGGGATTGTAGACTGTTTCAGGGAGAGGTTGAAGATCTCAGTGAACACAGGAGCAAGCTGGTCAGCAAAGGTCTTAAGGACCCGCATTCACCGATCTGGAAGATGGTGTTTTGTAGTCCATCATAGTTCTTAGTCCCTGCCACAGACTCCTAGAGCCACTCTGTTGAAATTGTGACTCTAGTTTCTGTCCATAGCACCGCTTTGCCCCCTTCATCACTCTGTGCACGTTGAAGGATGCAGCTTTATACTCATCCATGTTTCCGCTGGCGAGCCCCGTGTTGTACGCACTGAAACATGTCCCAGTCTGCGTTCTCCAGAGCGTCCTGGAGAGCGGCCACCGATTGGTCCGTCCAGCGTGAGACTTCCCTCCGAACTGGAACTTCCTGCTTGAGCCTTTGCTTGTATTTTGGCATGAGGAAGATGGCGGCGTGGTCAGATTTCCCGAATAGAGGGCGAGATTGTGCCTTGTAGCCGTCTCTGATTGTGGTGTAGCAGTGGTCCAGTGTCCTTTCACCTCTAGGGAGGGCAGCTGATGTGCTGGAAAAAGTTCGGCGCTGTGCGTTTAAGGTTGGCACTATTAAAGTTCCCCGTCACAATAAGCACAGCGTCCCGGTACTGAGTCTGGTGCTGTATGAGTGCTTCATGCAGCTCGCATAAAGCAATGTCCGTGTCTGCCTGAGGTGGAATATAAACGGCACTGACTATGACCGATGTAAACTCCCGAGGAAGATAAAAAGGACAACATTTGATGGTCAGTAGTTCCAGGTTGGGTGAGCATGAGTGTGTGAGAGGAACAATGCTTGCGCTGTCGCACCAGCTGCTGTTCACCATTAAACACACACCGTCTCCTCTTGATTTCTCAGAGTCCAGTGGTCTGTCCATGCGGTGAACCGAGAAGGACTCGGCCAGCTGGATGGCATGGTCCGGCACCGCTGGGTTTAGCCATGTCTCGGTAAGATTGCAGTCCCGAATGTCTCTCAGGAACTTTACCCTGGCCCAGAGGTCATTGAGCTTGTTCTCCAGGACATTGGCGAGCAGGATGCTAGGCAGAGGTGTGAGGTGTGCACGGGCTCTCAGCCTGTTCCTGACGCCGGCTCATTTCCTTCGGGGGCGTCGCTTCAGGTCACGTCCTTTGTTCTCCCTCAGGATGTCACTCGGCCAGCTGGGATCCGGGGTCAAAAACGTTGAATTGTGAGTACATTGTACACCAATAGAAATAAGAGTATTTCTGTTGTAACGAATGTACTCCGTGTTGAGAAGTTTGCCAGTATGTCTGTATCTAAACTTAATTTAAAAGACAAAAACAAAGAAAAAGTGGTAAGAGCAGCTGTCAATAGCTGTCTTTACAA
This sequence comes from Botia kubotai, assembly GCA_036877585.1. Classification (NCBI taxonomy): domain Eukaryota; kingdom Metazoa; phylum Chordata; class Actinopteri; order Cypriniformes; family Botiidae; genus Botia; species Botia kubotai. The sequence goes on from JAZGTI010015442.1 coordinate 1,505, forward strand.
CAAATGCTGTCTTTAGAAAAAAAAACATTTTATTTAGACTATATTTTAATAAATATGTGCAACATTACCTCAATTTATGTTTACTGGTCAGCAGTAGCACCCACAAACTGCAGCAGTGGCCACGCAGCAGTGGCTACACAGCAGTGACAGCTGGTACAGCGGCTGTTGCCTTAGAAAGTCAATGACAGTTGACACTACCAGACAATCATGCCACAGCTATCTGCCACTAGCTAGCCAACATATTGTTATTTCTTTTAAACTTATTAGTGGTGTTTGCGAAGCAAAGCATCACTATTACTCTTTTGCATACTTCTTTTTCTGGACAAAACTTTGGCATGTCATTCGTTCTGCACGGTTTGTCGTAGAGCCATGAATGAGGTGTCAAATCAACAGGCCTATTGAGGAGGGGTGTGCTATGACTTTTATAAGTGATCGGGTGTGCAATGTTTTTAAGGCATATGAAAAAGTGGGTGAAAAATTACATAGACTTAACATTGGGCTGAATTTTGTGACATCATAGCTCCCTGTTAGAATGTTATAGAGACTTCGAGTGGGTTCATATCACTCATAACAAGCAGCAACAAATGGTAACGTTTAACTTCATAGCCATGCACTAGCAACCAGTTACAGTGCCCTAGCAACCACCCCATTGACTTCCATTTAAAAAGGTGAGAGGCACATATTGTGTGTTGATTTGGCACACCCTTGATTTAATTTGAGAACAATGGGCCTCCTCTCAGACAAAATACTTAAATTAATTTACTTAACTTTTCAGACAAATTCCCAGGTCTTTTGAAATAACTCTGGTGTGACTTCTATTTTGACATGCATAAACTCTGTGTGTGTGTGTGAGTTGTTGAAAGTGTGTTCACAGGTTCAATGGCGCTTCACGTGTTGTTTTTCGTTGTAGTTTCTGTTTTAAATGTCTCATCTGCTAAAATATTCTCAATGTTATATGATGAGGAAATATCAAATTTGCTGCTGAAAGAAGGATTTCACACGGGTTATGTCGCTGTGGCCAACTTTACAGACCATATCAATAACACCGGGTGAGTGAGTGTATATGTAGTTCTGTTTAATGGTCAGTATTACACTGTGTATAAAGTCTATCTCTGTTACAGTTATATTATAATGTTTTTGTGTGTAATATAATGCAGTTTCCCAACCTTTTTGAGCCACGGCACATATTTTACATGAGAAAAATCGCAAGGCACACCACCAAACAAAAATGTCACAAAATACTGCCCTCTAGTGGAAGAGCATGTAATTGTTCTGCCAATCAGATGAAATTGGATAATCTTCCACGGCACACCTAATGATTTCTCACGGCACACTTAAACAGCAAAAGTATTCATACCCTTTGAACTTTTCACCCTTTTGTTACCTTACAACCACAAACTTAAATGTATTTTATTGAGATTTCATGTGATAGACCAACACAAAGTAGTACATAATTGTGAAGTGGAACAAAAATGATATACGTTTATCATAATTTTAAGCAAATAAAAATCTGAAAAGTGTGGCGTGCATTTGTATTCAGCCCCAGTGTACTCTGACTTTTTGGCCGAAGTGCAAAGCGTTATGTATGTCGGAAAAGTAACACTGCACATCACCCTGAACAAACCATCCCACTGTGAAACATTCTGGTGGCAGCATCATGGTGGTTGTAATGTGACAAAATGTGGAAAAGTTCAAGGGGTATGAATACTTTTGCAAGGCACTGTATGTGGCGTGACACAGTGGTTGAAACACTGATATAACGTGTTTAGTTTGTGTGTGTTTTCTGTGTTCAAGAAATACCTGGATCATGACCATTTGTCTGAAGCTGCAGTGTGTTTTAATATAAATTAAGCAAATAAACAGTTAGCAGCAAGAACACCTGCAGTCTTCATTTAATCTTTGTACAAAGATCAGAGTCTGTAAGTCACTGGGTCACTGTGGTGTGTTTGCTGTCAGCTGGTCGTATCTTGAGCTCAGCACCAGCAGCGGTTATAATGACACACTGCAGGCGTACGCTGCCGGAGTCCTGGAGTCTACAGTCACCTCACAGGTGCCTAAACCCTTACACTCACCCTGCTTTACTTTCAGTCCTCACACTTTACACTGTCCTTTATACAGATATGCATCGTAATCAACAGCATTTTGTGATGTGCACAATACACAAAGTGTAAAATTCTTAGAAAAATAGATATTTTAGTATCTTTAAAATGTCTTTCTCTTGTCTTTAAAATGTCTTTCCTGTAGCTCAGTGGTTAGAGCATGGTGTTAACAATGCCAAGGTCATGGGTTCGATCGCAGTGATTGCACATACAGAGACAATCTCAGAAACAATGTATAATATAATGCAATGTCGCTTTGGATAAAACCGTCTGCCAAATGCGTAAATGTAGTGAGCTGCCCACTGTTTACAGATCAGTTTCCTACTGTAACTGCTGGAAATTGCCCTACAGTCTTGCTGTTGTAGAGCTGTGCTTTGTTGATTCACAGCTCATCTACAAACACTGGATGAACACACTGATGGGTTACTGCAGTCCACTTGCTTCTGACCCACAATACTGTCAGCGCCTCAAAGATTACATCAGCACCAACCTCCAATGGGTCACACAGCAGATGGACACACACACAGACTCTGCATACTGGCACCAGGTGTGTGAAGAACTTTCATCCAGAAAGACGTGTGATTCTCTGAACAGCTGCAATGTCCTGAACAGTTTCACTCAGACCAGTGGCTGTACTTTTATAATTCCTCTAATGTATTTTAAACCCTTCAAGTTGTTTGAAAGCAGATGAGATGAACCACTAGTATTTAATTTAAATATCAGTTGTTAGTCTGATGGCTGGAGGTGGAAGATTCGGTCACTGTTTTGATTATTTTTTTTGTTACTGTTTTTATAACTGTGTTGTCAAATGTTACTGCTGATTAGATATCTATTTGAAACAAAACTTTGGCAAACCATATTTTCTCTGTCTGTCTCTGTACCTGTGGTAGCAAGACTTTCCCAGCACCGATGTTCTTCAGGAAACCTCGTTTACATTGTGTATTGATTGAGATGAATGTTTATTTCTGTTTATCTGCAGGTACGTTTGTCTTTGCTGCAGTTGAAAGGTTTGGAGGATGGTTACAATGGACAGATTAAGTTTCCCACTGGAAAACTGTCCATCAATCCATTTGGCTTCCTGTGAGTGCAGAAATGTTGTTTTCACTCTTCTGTGTTTTTCAGACACTAATCAGTTTTCTTCTCTTCTGCTTTGAATATTCAGACTTTTTCAGATGGGGGGAGATTTAGAGGATCTGGAAGCCGCACTGAATAAGTCCAGCCAGTCTCAAAATGTGGGCTCTGGGTCCTGCTCTGCTTTGATCAAACTTTTGCCAGGCTGCAGGGATCTGCTAATGTCCCATGACACATGGAACAATTATCAGTCCATGCTAAGGATATTAAAGAGATACCATTTCTCTTACAGCATGTCTCCACAAGGTCAAAACAAAGAAATAAATCTATATTTTAAATGCGTAAATATTACACAAACGTGAATCCTTGTTTAAGGGAAACACAGTCCAGTGCACATATTCCTGACTGTCCAACACATCCCAGAATTTCAGTCAGCTTTTAAAAACGCATGTGTGCAGTAACTCAGTTTATAGGATTTTAAATTCAACGTGTTTTGTTTTGCTCTGCTATTATATAGGCTGAAAACATCTAATAGTTTGCCTTGTGCCATCACACATACGCACAAGTTTAAGTAAGCTAATTAGATATTACTTAGATATTACTAATTAATTTTGCTGATATTAAAAGATTTCGATTTATGGTCTTGTTTTGGACATGGAGATGAGAGGAAGTTGTGTGTGAATCGTTCTTGCTGAAATGTGTGGAAGATCACTTTCATCCTCCATTAAAACACTTTCAGATTGTTATTAATTGTCTTATTTCTATTGATTTTGTTCTTGCAGAAAAGACATTAATTCCTGGAAGAGTTCAGGCATTTTCCTCTTATCCTGGCACTATTTTCTCGGGTGATGACTTTTATATCATCAGCAGTGGTTTGGTGAGACAATTGAAGCTGTTGAGCAAAATATCAGTCCCTGTTAAAGTTATTAGATAAAACATCATTGGATTGACTTACAATACTAAAGCTACTGTATTTACTAAAACTGACGTATTTTTCATTGTTTTTGTTTCTTTAGGTTGCCATGGAAACTACAATTGGCAACAGTAACGAAGACCTTTGGAAATTCGTAAGGCCCCACGGTGCTGTCATGGAGTGGCTGAGAAACATTGTAGCCAATCGACTTGCTGAAAATGGGCAAGAATGGGCAGAGATTTTCAGCAAGTTCAACAGTGGAACGTAAAAAATTATTAACCTTCTTGTTACAACCTCAGTTGTATTTGTTTCTCTTTTTGTTCTATGTATGTATGCGTTTTGTGTTGCAGAGGTGGCTGTTTCGTGATTGGCTGTTGTCATTATTGAAGGCTGCCTCCTATTGGTGCTGACAACATGTCGAGTGTTTAAAAATCTTCCAGTCTTCATCTTCGAGAGCTTTTTTGAACGCTCACTCTTAGACGTTGGGCTTAGTTGCCCTTTTGTTATTTTTTTGTTTTTTTGTTCATTTTGATTTTGTTTTGGGATTGTTTTTTCGTTGTATTTTGTTCATAATTTGTAAATTCACACATGCTTAATATAATAAGTTAAGTGACGTATTTGTCAGGTTTGGTAACTCATACTTGGACATACTTGAAATATTTTCTCTGCATTTAATGTGTACTGGTGAACACGCTCATGCAGATGGGTGGTGGACAGCATTGCAGTTCCTGGGGAGCAACTAGGGGAAAGGTGCCTTGCTTAAGGGCACCTTAGTCTGAAACCGCCTGTTCATTTCAACATTCATTTTAAAGCAGATCAAACTACAACTGCTTGCTTTGATAGGTACAACAATCAGTGGATGGTCATCGACTACAAACTCTTCATCCCTGGAGAAGAACAAATAAAACAAGGGCTTTTTACAATTCTGGAGCAAATACCGTGAGTTTGCTTGAATTTCAGACTGGTATGTTTTCAGGAGTTTTGGTGATCGTGTGCAAACAGTAGTTAGTTCATGTTATCCCAGCACACAGATGATATGATGATAGCTGGGCTGAGCTGTATGTCGCTGTCTAACACAGTTTGTAACGTACAGGCTCTTCTACTACAAGACAGAAGACTTCTAACTGTACTTTAGAAAATAAGATGAATCAGATATTATGTTTTGGGCCTGTCTCTGTTTGTTCAAATATTGACTGGATTGTTTGAGGTTCTTGCCAGCCTTCACAGTGAGAGCAGGTTTCCATTTCAACTGAATTACTATGTTGCGGTTTATTCATACTGTACCCGATTAGACCTTCAAAGATGGGCTGTATTACCCTGTACAACGTGTGGGGTGTACAATCCTGAGAGCTTCATGTGTGTGCGTGTATTTAACTGAGCTCTGAAGGTCAGATCTGAACATTAGCCCATGTCTGTTTAGAAATAAAAATCTTCTGCTATAGCCTGGACCAGAACCTTCACTTGTCACAGCTGATGAAGCTAAAACTTTTAGATGGTGATTTGTGATGGTTGTGTTTGTTTTTGCTAGTGGACAGATCATAACAGCAGATAAAACTGAAGAGCTATACAAGAGTGGCTACTGGGCGAGTTATAATCTCCCGTGAGTATAAACACACTAACAAAACCATCAAATAAAATCTTAATCTGAGTAAAATATCACTTGTGGTCATGTGGATTAATATCATATTTGGGTGTGTTTGGAATGTAAAATGTAGTTTAATTCATAAATAGATTTGATGTAGCATTAATGTGTAAACACCAGCAACATTAAACAACCAGTGTAAAAATATGACATACATATAAATATGCAATGTAAATAAAGATTAGTCTGAGGAACACCCTAAAACACCTTCAGCTTCTGCCCGTTCCACGTGAGTCACCTGTACATTTTCAGAACATTATTTCTAGTGCCAAATGAACTATTTGGCATGATTACTGCAAAATGAAAGAGAATGAAAACAGGTCCTGTCTAAATTTGATCTTAATCAAATGTTTTTTAATGTAGTGATGGTCATGTACATGGGTAAAATCTCTGTACATTGAGAGCGGCTAAAATCCATTTTGGTAGATTAGTATCAATATCCTGTAGAAAGAGTAAAATCTGTACATTATTCCAAACCTTTGGCCCCGCATTATAAATTGTACCTCATTTCTCTCAACCAAAGAACCTATATTTGTACATCATGTGATATGTGCCGAGTTGGTCTTTTCTTCATAACTTCTCATTCTTCTACAGAACCATTTATTTTATTTAACATGCTGTATTTGAGTTCTGGTTAGATGCTAACTGCGTTTCATTGGCACTTAATGTTTAGAGCAAAGTTGATGTAATCTCATCATATCTGTTTGCTGTTGCAGGTATTTTGAGGAGATATACAATGCCAGCGGAGTTCAGGAGCTGCTTCAGAAATATGGATCCTGGTTTTCCTATAGCCAGAATCCAAGAGCACAAATATTCCGCAGGAACCAAACGTCCATTACTGACACCGACTCTATGATGCGTCTTATGAGGTATAATTCTCCTTCTGAATTAATTAATAATGAACTACAACATGCAAGACCTTCAGGTCTTTGTGGGGTTGCATTGAATGTTTTTGCCTTAAGCAAAGACATTTGGCTTTGGCTTGTTCTCTTTTATTTTTGTTAATCTTTTAGCTTATACACCTGTCTGTCTGTCTGTCTGGGGCAGGTATAATAACTATAAGAACGATCCTTTGTCTCAGTGTAATGTCTGTGACCCTGTTGAGAATGGAGAGAATGCAATCTCTGCCCGCTCTGACCTCAATCCAGCCAATGGCACTTATCCATTCAGTGCTCTGAGGCAGCGACCACATGGTGGAACTGACATGAAGGTCAGTAACTTGGATATGAACGAGACATCAAACCTGTATGTTTTCAGAAGATATTTGCTGGTCGAGAATTGAAACTTAACCCTGTATATTCGGACACTTATCTTAACACTCAGGAAATTAATTAGTAAATATAACACAAAAGTGCAATTTCACAATTCAGAGGTAGAGACAGAAAGATGACCGATATGTAAAATTCGTCATCCTGTGTTTGTCATACTGGTAACATTTATTCCCAATCATCCATCTGGCTTCAGATGTGCTGGAAATGAGACCCAATAATAATCATTATTATTATCAATAATCAAAAACGTTTGAACGTTAATCATTATTATTAATAAAGAATTGTGTTTTGCATCAAGCTGGACATAAAAAGGATGGTTAAAGGATGAACATGTTAAAAAAAGAACAGATGGGTAGGTGAGATGTGTGTAAAGGATTATAGCATTGTATTGTTCTACTGCAGATGACGAGCTGTGAGCTGGTTCAGCAGTTTGAGATGCTGGCCATCAGTGGTCCTGCGTGGGACCAGGTGCCTGTGTTTGAGTGGAGCAGCTCGCCCTACAGCAAACTCTCTCATATGGGTCATCCAGACCGCTGGGACTTCCACACAGTTCATGTCAAATGGTCAACATAGTGAAAAGTTACTGAATCACAAGTCCTAATCACACAGATATGATGCTGAATAGATTGACACCAAAGTCTTTGTTTAGAAAAAATGTTTCTTATATATCCAAAGTTTGTGCTTTGTACTCTACATATGTCAGTTTTTAATAAACCTCAAATAATTCATTCACATTTTTATGAAAGGGTTTGCAATAAAAGTAAAGGTAATAGTATAATAGAAAATATTTAACTGTTTCCTCATTTAGTCTAAGATGTTTTCTTCTTGCCATTTTACTCAGTGTTCTGACTAAAACACAAAGTTGTGCAGATATGTAGTCTAATCTCAGTTATAACAAGAATAATTATTGGTTATCCAGAATTTCTATAGAATCAAAATTTTGTGTAATGTACCATATCCCAAAAAATTTATTGAAACCCAATGTACTGAATTCGAAAACATTAACTTAAATACTCAATCAAATCAAACAGGAGTATCATACTGTAAATAGATTTGGGGGGTTTGTTCCTCTGCTTCCTCTGGATCAATAATCAGTTATTGAGCAGGTACTGTTGCTAACCCTAACACAACAGCTCAATGACTGTTAAAGAATGCGACACAAGTCTCCCAGGAATGCTGAAGAATTAACCAATCGGAGGACGAGTTCAATTCTGCTGAAATGTTTTCAGTTAAGTGTGCCATATGCATCAGACGTTTGTTTCCTGGATGTGACCTCTGAGGCTGACCCTGCATGCAAAATCTGCTACTTCCATACTAAATGGTAGGTAAAAATTATAGTGTGTGAGGTAATAATAGTATGTATGAAAAAAAACCATGACAAATGCCCAGATGGTATACTGCTTCTGGCAAGATTTTTAGGTAAGGCCAAGGCACCTGAGGAGACACCAAGTTTAAAAAGTTAACTTAAAAACACTGGGAAACTGTCTAGCAACTCTTAAATGTAATATGTCAAAAATGTATTCATAATGGTTAAATTGTACATGTCATGGCTTCCAACCATCTGGTCTGGATAAAGTGGATTCAGCTGACTGCAGGACCCTGGCAAAATTAAAGACAGACAGACTTAGTATGGAGCCAGTACATCTGTTCTTATAATACTGGGAAGACTGTTCCAGAGTTTAGGCACCAAATATGAAAAGGATCTAGGATAATTCTGGGTATCAACAAGCCAGAATTTTCAGAGCGCAGTGAGCGTTAAGCACTGTAATAAGAGAAGAGCTCACTCTGCTCTTCTGTATTGAGGAACTAAATCATTTAGGGCCTTGTAGGTAATCAGCAGAATTTTGAAGTTTATACGATGCTTGATAGGCAGCCATTGCAGCATTGGCAGGAGAGGGCTAATATGATCATGCTTGTTAGTTCTTCTGGCTGCTGCATTTTGAACCAGCTGGAGTTTCTTTACTAAACCTGCAGGGCAGCCACCCGGTAGGGCATTGCAATAATTAAGTCTTGATGTCATGAACGAATTAATTAATTTTTTGGTGTTTGACAAAGAGAGCATGTGTCATAGTTTTAATATTTTTAAGATGCAGTTTTACAAATGTGAAAATGTAGTTTTCAAAAGACAAATTGCTATCAAAAAGGACACCCAGTTTCTTAGCTGATAACGCAGGCTTTACAGAGCATTCATTATAAGGAAGACCGTATTCTAGGTTCTTCGGTGTGGAAGATTTTTTTCAATAATTAAAGCTTCTGTTCTGTCTGAATTTAGTAGTAGAAAGTTGTTAGTCTTTCAAGTTTTGATATCAACATTGTTAGTTTGGCGAATGTATGCGTCCCATTGGGCCTCAAAGAAATGTACAGCTGAGTATCATCAGTATAACAATGAAAACATACTCCATGTCTCTTAATAATTGCTCCCATTGGTAGCATATACAGGGTGAAAGTAGAGTCCCAAACACTGAGCCCTGTGGAACTGAACTTGTGATTGATATAATGATATGTTGTTGTTACATCATAGGTGACTAAACATATGAGTCACATAACAATGAAAACATGGCAGATGTAGTATGTCCGGAATATATGCATACTGCACTGACACATACTATATAGAACATACTGTTTTAACAGTTGCTAAGTAGGCACTTAATCCAATTGAGTATGTACTGTCACAGTATGTTGTTTCGGATGTAGGGTGAGACTGGTGCTGTGTCCCAATTCGACTATTTATACTATATCCTAAAAGTATGTACTGTTTATGTTATGAAAAATATATACATTTTAGTGTGTAGAAAAAGAGTATGCAGGTACTGGTACTGGCACATACTAATGCATAGTGGAACTGTTGTTGCAACATTATAATAATTAACAAAACACATGCATCAAAATACAGCTCCTTGCATTTAAGCATTTCTTCATTCATTACTTCTTATGTAGTGTTTACTATAAAGTTTATTTAAAAATTTTGTGAAGCATAACTTATTTGGTCTATTCATTCAGTGTAGCGTCACCCTCTCCCAATAAGTTGTGGGTAATATCAGCTTTTAGAGAGTGTGCATGAAGCTGCACTTCAAATTTTCACAGACCAGTAGACCATCTGGGTACATTGATATAATTTCAATATACTACAATTTGGGACATACAAATTATAATTTCAAATACTATTTAGAATGAATAGTATGTAAATTGGAATGCTACAATAAACAACACAAGCCAGACATACTGGCTACAAATTCACAACTAAATTCAAGGATTTATTAATATTTCCAATATGCAAATATTACTCTGTGCTAAATTTGAAAGGAACAACTATTTGTGTGTTAATTTAGTCAGTTTGTGTCTGTCAGTAATTGTGATTTAGGTCAGACCACAAGTAAGCTATGCAGAACTCGGATGTTAACAAAATCTTTCATGTGGCTGTTTACTCTTCAATATTAAGATCATCGACCAGACAAAACCATATCACCTATTTACATGAAGAACACCAGCCTGAAAACACATTTATACATATAATAACATTTACAGTCTCTAATTGACCAACAACAGCTAAAAAATTCAGCTGAAACATAAACCAACTGACAGAAACATTTAAAATATAAACTACGTTAAAAAATTCAGAAAGATTCTAGTGGAGGCTTAAAAACATCCTCAGACTAATGCAGTGATCAGAATCTTTATCATCAGATGATTCAATTCAGTGACATAAGTCTTGATCAGACACTGCTTTGTGTAACGCGGTAATCGCATACAGATGAGCCTAAAGACTGAATGCATCAGACATATGCAGCCAGGCCGTGAGATCCTTTGGCTCCTGTAGATTTAGTTTTTTCCTCTCTCTCTGGCACAGGAGAAGGTTGAGGTGTGTATGCTTTTTGGTTTGGATCAGAGGAAGGAGGATAATAAGATATGTCCTGGGTCTTCCAACTGAAATCAGACAGGATTCATAAAAACAGGATAAATTTTCCTTATGCAGTATATATAGAGCTGTTTAAGAACTACCCTAAACCTGCTCCTCCATTCTACTATATATGTGGTTTAATATTTTTATATTAAACCACATACCATACATGCCTAATTTTACATCATACCTCCTGTAACACTGTGCAATTTAATACATGTGGTCGCCTGGTCACATGTAAATTATATATTATAAACTTTATTTGTTTTGTCATTGTTACCTATTAGAACAAATATACTTTATTAATATTGCTAAGAAAACAACAGTTGATTACTATTCTACAAACATTTGATTGTTTTTACAGTTTGTAATGTAAAATCAATATACTTCAATCTGTTATTTCTATTGTACCAAGTCAATATGACTGAAGTAGCTAACAGAAAGACATGTTTATGTTGCATGATATATGTGTTCCCTTTCAGTCAGTCACGTTCGACGTTACGTCAACTGACTGACGTATGGGGTCTTGCTTGAGAGCCCTATCACCTTCGCGTAAGAAAAAACGCGCCAATGAGCATTTGGGCAAAGCGCTGCGTGCCGGCTCACGCCCACCCGGAAGCGGGTGTATAAAGCCGGTCCGCGCACGCTTTCATTCAGCTTCTTGCTTCGGAGCCGAGTGTGTGCTTTACACTCGCTCTCTCTCTTTGCGGTGTTCGCCAGCATTTCGCCAGAAATTCTGCGTGCTGTACGGCGGATTCAGCGGTGTTTGCCTTCCGGGTTCGGCGGTTCTTCTGCGTGCCTGGTGGACTGGAGCTCTCTCGAGCGCTCTCACAAAGAGCAAATCCTCTAAAGAGCTCCACGGGCGGCGAGCGTCTTTTTAAAGATGTCTTTCCGTCCGTGCGCTTCTGGATGCGGGCGCTTTCTGACGTCATCCGATGGCCATGAACGCTGTCCACCATGCCTGGGCAGGCTGCATGCTGAGGCGGCGTTCACGGCGGGTTCATGTTCT
>JAZGTI010015443.1:0-13406 GCA_036877585.1 Botia kubotai
AAAAAAAAAACAGAAGAAAAGTCAAATCTGATACAATTTCACACAGAACCCAAAAAAAACTCTGGACAAAATTATTGGCACCTTGTCAAAATTGTTAGAAATAATTGCTTTTCAAGCATGTGATGCTCCTGTAATTTGTATTAAGACACCCCTGTGGCCATTAACAGGTGTAGGAATATAGTAATCACACTTGCAACCAGTTAAAATGGAGAAAAGTTGACTCAGCCATTGTGTTGTGGAGAAAAGAAAGAAATGTAAGAGATTTCTGAGGATTTGAGAAAAAAAAATTGTGGGAAAACATGGACAATCTCAAGGCTACAAGTCCATCTCCAGAGATCTTAATGTTTCTGTGTCCACTGTGCACAAATTCATCAAGAGGTTTACAGCCAATGGCACTGTAGCTAACCTCCCTGGACATGGACGGAAGAGCAAAATTAATGAAAAATTACAACAAAGGATTGTTCGAATGGTGGATAAAGAACCCCGATTAATTTATAATAAATTCAAGCTGATCTGCAGACACAGGGTACAACAGTGTCAGCTCGCACTATTCGTCACCATCTGAATGAAAAGGAACGCTATGGTAGGAGACCCAGGAGGACACAAAGGCATAAAAAAAGCAAGACTGGAGTTTGCCAAAACTTATGTGAGAAACCACAATCCTTCTGGGAGAACATACTGTGGACAGATGGGACAAAAGTAGAGCTTTTTGGTAAAGGACATCATTGCACTGTTTACAGAAAAAGAAATGAGGCCTTCAAAGAAAAGGACACCGTCCCTACAGTCAAACATGGTGGAGGTTCAAGGGTGTTTTGGGGTTGCTTTACTGCTTCTGGCACTGGATGCCTTGACTGTGTGAAAGGTATCATGAAATCTGATGATTACCAAAGAATTTTGGGGCGCAACATAGTGGCCAGTGTCAGAAAGCTGCGTCTCCACCAGAGGTCATGGGTCTTCCAGCGGGACAATGACCCGAAACACACTTCAAAAAGCACTCAGAAATGGTTACAAACAAAGAGCTGGAGAGTTCTGAAATGGCCAGCAATGATTACAGATCCGAATCTCATAGAACATCTGTGGAGAGATCTCAAAACAGCAGTTGGGAGAAGGCATCCTTCAAATCTTAATGACCTGGAGCAGTTTGCAAAAGAAGAGTGGTCCAAAATTCCAGTAGCGAGGTATAAAAAACTTTTCATGGTTTCATGGTTACAGGAAGTGATTGATTTCAGTTATTTTTTTCCAAATGGGGTGTTACCAAATATTAAGTTAAGGGTGCCAATAATTTTGTCCAGGTAATAATTTTTGGGTTCTGTGTGAAATTGTATCAGATTTGACTTTTGTTCTCTGTTTTTTTGTGTTTTTGATGCAAAAAAATAAAATAAACATGCGAGTACCAAAACATTTGCAACTGCAAAAATTTTCTGAGAAAAGTGTTGCATTTTCTGACAGAATTGCAAGGGTGCTGATATTTTTGGCCATGACTGTTCAGTATTTGATAGATTTCTATCAAATACTGAGCATTATTTATTGGAGTTTAAATATTTTTTAAAATGATTCTTCTCTTCAAAATTGTACTTGTTCATTTGGGACCCAGAGCGTCTCTAAGTCTCATGACAGAATTTATCATTTTACACCAACATCTCCAAATAATCATGATAATAACGTGGTTCTTTTTTGGAATTGTAGCTAAATATCAGTGGGAATTATTTATAATTATGCAATGGAATGCACCGAAGAGTGAAACAGTTAAGGTTGGCTGGTGGGTTCTCAGTATTCAGCTCCAGGGGTATTTAGTTGGCATGGACTTTCCAGGCCAGCCGCGCCACACAGCTGAGGCCGCCAGCATCTCTGCTCTGTGCCAGGTGATGCCTTCCGCTCAGCTAGGCACCAGGGAGCCAAGCAGTGCCCACAGCAGGTGGCCAGGCGGCTGCAGCCTCCCCAAGCCAGCAGGCAACATCCCAGCAAACCAACTGGCCACAGCGTGGAAGACAGCAGACTGCACAGGCTGCCAACCCCGCCAAGGTCTGCTGCACGGATCCCGGGACATCCCAACCCTCAGCTTTAAACCTGATCTCTAGAGCATATATGCACACGGAACTCAAAAATTGGACTACTGCAGAGTAGAGTGCTAAACAATGATAGAATAGAAAGCTTTGTGTGTATGTGTGTGTGTTTAAGTGGGATGACTGAAGGATGGTCATGGATGGATGGGCCACCTGCCAAGCATACCAGACCAGAGAAAATGGCCTGTGGAAAAACAAGTGGTAAAAGTCTAAGTCAACTCAAAAGGAAGCCAAAGAGACATACCACAGAGAACCCTAGAGCAAAACTCAAGTGTGGAGCTCAGGAGCCCGTGACTCACAAACCAGAACAATTCAGTGTCCGTGTTCCTCAGAAATTTGAGCCAAATAAATGACTGAATCTTGATCAGTACAAAATGCACTAAATTAGAAAAGTAAATTGCTGTCAGAAGGATGGGACGTTGCCCACAGCTTACAGAATTGCTTAACATATGAGCTCATAAGCTTAACATATACCTGTGAAAAGAGTGTTGGTCCCAAATGTCCCAAAATGAACATTTTAAGTCTTTTAAAGGACCCAAGGCTTCAAAACATGCACATGGAATTCATATGAATCATTTTCTCAAATTTAAGCCTCAGTAATTGGATAAAAGACTAATGAGACTTTGAAGAATTGTAATGAAGGCTTGGCTTTCTAACAATAACAATTTAGCTGTTAAGACTAGACTCAGCTTTTAAATGTGGTTCCTTCATACCAGACTAAACCCAACACAAGCAAATACAAAGTTTTAAGAAAGGTGAATTCAGCTATGTGCAGCTGTGCCCAGTGTTTCTGCATCGTCTTTTTCACTGTGAAAATATTGCAGAATATGAATTATTCATTTGTGTTGGACGGTAGTTGTCAGGTCTGTGACCTCACATCTTAGCACTGCTGCTGGTATTGAGTTCACTGCCCAATATGGAGTTTTGGACTGAGAGACGTGAAGTTCTCATGCCAAAAAAAACGAAATGCACAACCAATAAGCTCAGTACCACCCTCTAAATCTTCAGCTATTTTACCGCAATTTTTGAAAACAGATGAAAACAGAATCTTGACAGAAAACATTTAAGTAGTACAAAACATTAACTGACTATTGCTTTTGGGTATTTGCCCGATCATTGCTATGCACTTAACAAGAATGTTCTGGCTGGTTGCTAGGTGATCACTCATGGCCCAAATAAAAAGTGCCCATCCCCAAGTCTCTATGATATTCTGGTCCCTTTGACCATATAGAAAGTAACAGCACACCTCTCCTCAGCAGATCACATGATCTGAGGTATCATACTTTTCCATAGCACAAACAGTGTGGGGCAAGTTACAAGCCCAAGTTTAAGGTTGCAATACGTAACGTTTTGGTTTAAAAAGGAACTCAAATCAGTTACTGAGCAAGTTAATGACAGATCAGTGTTTAACACAATCTCCTTACCTTACCCCGATTCATAAATTGAGCTGTTGAGTCCAACCTACTGGGACCTGGGGTCAGTGTGGCTTCATTTGAATTCAACATATGTATTGAAAAGTACATAAAGTATCTTGCAATTTTATTTGTCAAACAGAGATGGTGTTAGAGAGGCAAGGATTACGGACTGTAGTTTAATATTTAGCACTTTAATAAGTACCTTTAATTTGCTTGGCAAACAACACTAATAAATGGAAATTACACAAAGACGGCAGAATATAAACAGAGCTGTTTTTCAGTAACTCAAAATCTTGATTATTATTCTATAGTGACAGCTATGAAAAATCGAGAGAGCAAAAGCAAGGGAGAGCTGCTCCACTGAGAGTCAACCAGCACTTGTCTGCCTCATCAATATGGAGACTGCTTGAGTTGGTCTCAGGTTGGAGAGGTGTTATGAATAATGTGTGTGTGTGGTTTGGCAGATGGGGGAGAGAGGGATCAGTTGGGAATGGGGGAAATAATGAGAATGAAAAACAGGCACCTCACCCTGATTCCCGGAGCTGTTCTCTTCGCCTCTGCCTTCAGCTGAGTGGCTCGCAGGACTGGCCTGCTTTTCTTGTAATCCTGTTTTCCTGGGAGAAAAAGATGCACACGGGTCATTTCTACCAAGTGACATTTTGAGTTAGGATTTTAATTTGCATTTTAATTTAGACTGAAAGCTTTTTTATTTTAAACTTTAATAATGTTTTAATACAACAAATAAAATGCATTTGAAATGACATTTTTCAATGTTCTATTAGGAATCATTAAACTAATGGATTTTGTTAAAGCATTCTGGTCTTAATGCATTTGCCCGTTTTAACCCTTGTTAACAGGACTTAATGTGAGGCTGTTAACCTTCTGTATTCCCTTTATGAGACAAATTAGTAATTAATTTATGCAGAGCTGATTTAGTTTGAGCTTATTTTAAGTGTACAAAGACAAATTCTAACAAAATTACAGAACCTTAATTATTCACAATGCTTGCACTCATATCAGTTTTCAGCATTTAGAAAAGCATACTACATACTACCTGCACTAACACTGCAAATGTAGTTGGTCATACTTGTATTTGCATACTGCACACACTATACGTAACATTGTGTGTAGTATGCAAATACACACATGACCAACTACATTTGCAGAAATGTGATGTTTACAACAGAGCACACCACACAGCACACCCTATGTAATGTAATACATACATAGTGTAATACATAGTGTAATACATAATGCAATGCACAATGTAATGCGCATATCACAACCAATTATTCCGATAGTGACGAATGAACAAAGCCAAGATCTTAACTGCACTTTTTCTTCACTGCAAAAAATTCAAACAATCTGAACTCAACAATATGTCTAAAAATGCAAACACTTTTGTAACTAGACAGCACTTGCTTAATTAAACATGATCACATTATAATAAGATATTTCCTTGTATTATTAGTAGACAGTATACACTGTAGAACACACTGTGTGCAGTAAGCAATACGTTAGTGTATCATT
This sequence comes from Botia kubotai, assembly GCA_036877585.1. Lineage (NCBI taxonomy): Eukaryota > Metazoa > Chordata > Actinopteri > Cypriniformes > Botiidae > Botia > Botia kubotai. Next base: position 5,009 of record JAZGTI010015443.1, read on the forward strand.
ACAAACACAGACATTAGCCACTGTTAACACAAATACAAAACTGTGACCTCATCAGCGCACCTGAGCTGCAGTTATCAGTGTGTTAGTCTCACTGCACCAAACCCACAAGACAAACCAGCCACCTGGATTTGTGCAAAGTGTGCATGAGGAGCGTGGGGTAACCTAATTAGAACCAAACAGACAAAGAAAGTAAAGGGGAAAAAACGTGGGAAGCAACAGCTTGGTGAGCAATGGAGGGGGCTGCACTCTATGGCCACAGCAGACCTGGGTCAGACTCAAGGTCTCTGTGAGAGCTGTTGACACACAGGGGCTGTTTCAAGTGCAACTCTTGCCTCATTAAGACTTATTTACATGAAGTGGGGGAAAGATAGAGTGTCCTTATCCATCTTTACCAGCAGGGCCAAACACTCTCAAATGCCTAAGCTAGACACTGACCCTTCCCTGGAGACACACAGGTCTCTCCCGCCTTATGGTGCACCTTCTGTGGGTTCAAATTGGGTCTGCAAGAGGGCATTATCAGAGGAAAACAGCCTGCTATTCTGTTCCTTTACAAAATGATAGTGGGCTGTTACAGACTGTTGTTAAATAATAATAATACAAACTCTGCTGGTTTGAAGAGATTTTTGGAAACTTTAATACTTGAAACTTTTTTGATGTTTTTATTTAATGAGAAACTGTCTTTACTGTTTGGGAGCATTACATTTTTTTTAATCTACTCTGCAACAATGGCTAAAATGATGGTTTGTCTGCTGGAAAAAATACAAGTAACTAGATAAATAGTGATATATATATAAATATATATATATGTGAAGAGAGAGATAGAGATAGATAGAATATCATCAAAATAAAGAAATTTCTTTGAAGCTATATCGCCCAGCCTCACTTGCCTCACTCACCTCAAGTTTTACTGAAACACAAAAAGCAATATTCATTTTTCTTTTTTTACTTAGCTCTAAAATATTTAAATCACTACAGAAATTTCATGACATAAGATTTTACCCATTTTCATGTCTTTTAGAAATCACAATTGTAAGTTTTCCATGACCGTGGGAACCATTTTAAAAACACCGCCTCAGAGGGATGAACTACAACAAATTATCAAAATCTCTCATTCTCACACACACACAAACAGTGACTTTCTCTCTGGAAGTCTACAGCACTATACGCCTGCACCTGCAGAGACTTTAGATGGAGTGGAAAGCAAAACTCATTTTGTTCTAAGCCAACTGGGACGGATTAGGTGTGTGTCTTATTTTTCCTGAAACTTCCTGTTGTGGTGTAAATACTCACAACAAACAGACCCAGCCATCTGTTATGAATGAACAGTTAATTGTAATCATATCAGAGTTGGAAATAAATTGTTTATATAGCTAGACTTTGTCGTCCTGCCAGTACCGCGTATCACACACCATTGATTTCGACGAGGCGTTTATCTCTGCGATCGCTCACCGCTGATGACGCGCTGGACTTCTTGGCTTGCTGTCTCACCATGATTGCATTCAAATTGGCAAGCAATGCAGAGCAGGGCTTTGAATGCACCTTCGATCATTAATCACCATTCAGCTGCAGCGCAGCAGTGTGAAACCCCCACTTATTTACCAACAGCCGAGTGGAGACTCTCTGATATAATATGTCGCCCGCAGACTTGAGTGGTTTGACCCCTCCATGCGCACTGTGCTGTCAGATGTTGACAGGCAAGTGACAGGATTCAACCCATGAGGTCATGGGTGCCTTTCAAAGCTGGCACAGCTGATTTCACTTCAAAAGCCACGACTCCTCATCCGCAAACAAACTCCTCTTCCATCTACTTCAGGCCAGCTCCTTTCAACTGTCATCTAGATAATTTACAAATTGCATTTCAATACAAGAGTAAACAAGCTCATTTCAACTTTCTGCAACTATTCTTGTTATAGCAATTGCAGAAATGTTACGATATAAAAAAGATCTCCCTCATGTCCAATGTTTCACAATGAAACAATGCCTCTCTATGGACGATATACACAACTACACACAGTGTCTAAAATAAATCGAGGTGACTAAACTCAAATTTACAGTGACGTGAGAAGATGCGTCCAAAAATCTGTACTGGTATAAAGCTCTTAATTTTTAGCCTGAAAAAGAATGCATGACAAAGAAAAATGATCTGACCTTCCCTCGTCCCACGTCTAAAAGTTTGTAATTGTCTTAATGCAAAACAATTCTTTTATTACCAGATGACAAAAATTTGGCATTTATGTGGAAAACAAATTGTTTGTGCTATTCAGTTCAGCATCAGTTGTTGTGAACAGGCCTTTATGTGAATCCAGTTTGAAAAAGTTTGCCTTTGTAAAAAAACACTTTAAAACAACATGGCAACAGAGAACAACAGAGAAGCACTTTACCACAGCTTTTGTTTGCGCACAGAGGGAGGGGTTGCAACCTTTGCACACAGTCAGTGGCGAGTGTTCAACAACAGCTAAAAACAGTGTGATATGCGATTGTGATGCAAAGGTTACAGCTCTGCCAGCGGGTGGCCAGCAGGTCCATGTTCCAAAGGCCCGTGTCAGTCCGCTGTCTTTAAAAAGAGCTGTAACATCAACAGGCAGCAACATCAGGCTTACTTCCAACACGTGACAGCCATTCAGAACACGCTCCACACCAGAAGGCTTGAACCACAGCAGAGATATCAAAACCATACACAGATGCCCAAATCCATCGAGTGCACATTCATACAGAACGATGGTGGCAGACAGAGAGTTAATAGGCAGGGATGTGTCTGAGTGTTTGCTCAGGCGAGTAATTGTTGGACAAAGACAGAGGGAATGGGATGAATGATCTTGACTCAAGGGGGGATGACCAGAGAGACCTGAGGAACCCTTCTGCTGGCTGACGGCTCTCTGCGGTCCATTATAGAGCTTAATAACAGTATTTAAATTTAAACCCACTGCATCTACTGAAGCCCTACAAGGTATTTGACATCACAAAAGCTGTCCTTTTTTCTCCTAGAAACCTACAAGCTGTGTCAAGATAAAAATTATCTTCCCATTACGATCTCAAATTACGACGTGTATTCTCCCTTTGTGCTTCTTTATGCTATTTTCGGGTGCATTTTTTTCTGTTAAACAGCGATTCTTTAAAATAGACAGATATAGACTTCTTTTCAAAGCAAACTGGGGGGAAAACAGGGAGAATGGGGGGGCTCAATTGTCCACAGCCTACTGTTATGTCTTTGAATTGATGAGACGCAAAAGAAAGAAAACTAAATGGAATTTGTCTGAGATTCACAGGCACCTGCGGGAGTTTAGCATGTTATGTTGCCAGCACAGTCGTGCAGCACAGGCACAATAAAGCAAGGTGATGGAGCAGCGCAGGCTTAATAGTCCTACTAAGAAGTGCGATATGAACTCACATAAAAATCATGCAAGGCAAGTATGAGGCAGGTTCTTTCTGTGGGGAGATGATGTCGCCGTGTAGCAAATAGAATCAGGGATGAATTTATGCCAGTGAATAAAAGAAGTCATTTTTGTGCCGTCACAAAACTAAGTCTCTATGCCCTTGAAACACTCAATAACAACACAAACACAGCACTTTTCCAAGCATCTGTCTGTCACTACGCTCTTTGAGATTTACATAACCTGTGAGGTCATCATGTCCAATCACAAATGGATAATCCAGTGGTCATTTAATCTAACATAATCTTTAAAATGCTACAGATGTATGTAACTAATAAGACTTTTTACTTTAATAAAACTTTTTACTTTATCAAATCATCAACACATCAGTTTTGGTTGTTATATACTTTAGAACAAGGTAAATATCACCTTTATATAATATCACAAAATATCACAAAAATCACCTTTTCTCTAAGGGAAGCTTTCATCCCTACTGTGCTCTACATTCACTTTATGCATAGCATGTTAAACTCAGTAAGTGCTGTGTATCTGTGCTAAATTGAATTTGCATTTGGATAAATGTCACTTACACAGCTTTGCAGGTGTATACAGCAGTGTTTTTCCTCACAGCCCCTAGCAACCAGACTGGCTTACTCTTAGTTATGAAACAAACCCCATGTTCCTCTCGCAACCACAGCTGGCATGCTAACAGGTAGTACACATGATTGATAGATTGTGGAGTGCCTTAGTTAAGAAAACTGTGAATTTAAGGAAGCCAAAACTCATGATTGAGTTGCATTTGGGTTTTAGCCCTTTAACATTATTTCGTCTTATAGTTAATAAATTATAGATTTATAGGAGACAGAGACACAGAGAGAGAGAGAGAGAGAGAGAGAGAGAATACATCAGGTCAACAACAACCTGTCTAAGAGATACAATATAGATACAAACACAAGGCTTGTTTATTTTGAGCTTATTTTGAGCAGACTGAGTCTATTCCCAGCTGAAGGTTCTGATCACAGGCTTTTCATGCGTAACTTTCACAGCAATATCATCAGAACTGTTCAAATGAAAAAGAAAAAGCAACACTTCAGAGTCTCTTTAATAAAACACTATGTGAATATTTAAAGGTTACTAACATCCATATTTATAAATAAAGCCTATGGGAAAGTGCAGGGATTCTCACCGATCTGTTTGCGGTACTGATCGACCGGCAACTTGACAGAACTCGCATCCTTTTTTCCCATCCTTCATACACCTGAGGAACACACAGAATGTAGAATACACTGTGTATAAGAACCCAAAGCAGTAAGAGATCACAGATGTAAGGGTGTAAAATGCTACTGCAGTTCTTCAGTAAGGGGTATGGCCCAAAATACAAAAACCACCAAACACTTTTGCCTTATTTGGGTACGAATAGACATATTAACAAAGTTGACTTCATAGGAGGATATTGGTCGTCTCTAATAATGTCACTTTGACACATGGGTCCAATGGTTTTCCAAAGGTTGAACAAAAGTAAACAATTCATGTATTTATAAACATTGATATCTTTTAACACAAACCACATAGGCCCAACAAAATGCAAAATCATTCCCATGACACAAGCAGACAAATTGATACTGACATATTGCCATTTCATAATGCCATTACATTTTATTACAATACATTTTTTTTACATTACATTTACATTTATTACTCATTTTACACTACTCTGACTTTCCTGATAGATTTACATTTACACATTTGGCAGACGCTTTTATCCAAAGCGACTTACAGTACATCAAGTTATACATTTTGTCAATTTATGTGCTCTCTAGGAATAAAACCCACGACCTTGCGCTGCTAACGTAATGCTCCATCAACTAAGCTACAGGAACACTATATCTCTATGGACTGATTTCCATAGCAACTGAGGTGAGACCTAATGGAGTAAAGAACTTATCTCATGATGTCTGCTACAACTGGTTAATTTGAAAAGGAATTTTAAAGTTGATAACAGGTTAAGTGCACTAAGGATTACTAACACTTATAACACCATAGGTGTTTTTCTGTAAAGTTCCACACTTGTCACAATGCTATTTACAACAAATATTGTTTGCAATTTCCTTTTTTTTTGCAGCTAAAAGGGTGCATGAGCCAAAGGGAACATCTATGTTCTCATGATGTTTAAACCTCTCTGACCTATTCTCTCAGAGAAATTAAGCGGGAGACCTTCGACCTAATTTGTTTTGGTTCATAAGCTGCAGATCTCCTGAGGAAAGGTGCGCAGGTTCTGCACTAACAGCCCAGACTGATTAGCATAGAAAACAAGGAAGATCTAGTGGAAGTGCAGAGGTGCATGAAAACAGAGAATTACAGGGCTGTTTTTATCCTCTCTTGAGGCATGACTGTGCGAGGCAAAACATCCTATGGTTCCTGATGTAAAATAAGTTCAAAGGTCGCCTCAGCATCCCACTTTTGAAGTTTTTAATCTTTACTTTGGGTTGATGTAATTACAAGGGCTCCACATGCAACAACAAAGTAGTAGAAAGGAATTAATTACATTCCCAAAGATACCGGAGGAAGAGGACCATTAGTGTGTTTACACAACAGCTTAGGTCAAGCCCAGGGGCATGACCTACAATGACCAAACACTTCCTTTGTAATGAGTGTGACCACCAAAGGAAGTTGATACGGGCGGTTAAGTAGCAAACCTGCCCATCTTCTACAAACTTCTGCCCCATTTCTGCCCATATACCCTTAGGCTTTGTAATCTGTGATGATTCAATCATGGGCCAGGGAGTTGTAGGGTCACAGAGTGACAACTCCAACACAACACATTTCCATGCAAAATCCCCCCCGCTCACAAGACAGAAATTAAAACCGAGTCCAGCCGCAGAGACAAAACACTAATTACTGTGTTTACTGAACATTTTGTAAAATTAATAAAAAATAAAGCTTGCATATTCTAATACTTGTAAACTCTTCAAAGATAACAGCTTCCACATCACAGAAAACACGGAAAGTTGACTGAGCTGAGGTCGATCTGTACACAGAGGGAGGTAGCCGGGGGCTATGTGTACCAGTGCTTTGAAGACTCAAATTGAGACCAGAATCCTTTTTCAGAAGCCAAACTACAAAGGTTTCAGTTTGAAAGAGATTTAAGATTAAATAAGCACCCCAGGCATTTCTTTTTGAAAATGAATTAAATAAAGACTGCACTGTGCATTTTAGTAACCAAGTACAATACAAAAACTTACCATGAGTGCAGCCAGAGAAAGCTGAATTAATAACTGTTCTCTTTCAAATAATAAAAATACAGACAGTATATATGGGCATATATAGGGATATATAGGTGATTTAAAGCTTGTTATAAATATATAAACAAAATATAATAAAAACAAAATAAAAATGTGATAAAGAAATTTGTATTTCCCCATCACTGGCAAAAATGTAATGCATTAGGCATCTTCATCAAATGTATCACAGTCTAAAAGGAGATGACAGAACATCAGGGGAAACGATTAAAAATTAGTAGCAAAATTAACCATTGCAGGTGGTTTATTTCCTTTGTTCCTGTTTATCTGAATGCCACACAGGGCACCAGATCCAACCTAGATTCCGATTTTAGTTTCATCCTGTCAACGCATCCTATTTGGACTCCGACCTGAAGATTAAAGACTCCAAAATGCTCCAATCAGAGCTCAGTGAGCGTAACGATCGACCAATCGCTTCACTGGAGGCAGACGCTAAATCAAATGCTAATGTTTGCTTTCTTTAGGGAGCGTTAAAGCGCGACAAATCATTACAAATGTTGCATAATGGCTTTACTGGAATGTACCAGATATATAAATAAGAGGGAATTTCCTTACTTGTAAAAAAAAAAGAAGAAAAACTGGAGGTTATACTTGTGAGCATTGACTTACCACTTGAAAGAGGGGAATACGCTTCTAGTTCCTGGTTTAGGCTCGTTGATTTCTAATGTGTGTGTGAGCCAATCAGTATTTACTCCGTCCACCGCAACGTTATCAAAGGGGTGGGTCCTAAAAGCTTTGATCAAAATAAATGATTAAATAGATAAAACGATACACGAGTGCAGGGACGTACTTACAAGAGTGTTTACAAGCACTTACAAGAGTACATTTAAAAAATAGGTAAAAAGAGACAGAAAAGAAACATGCTCAGGATTTACATTAGGTGTTTTAAAATAATTTATCACATTTAAATGCACTGGAAGCATAATTTAAACAAAGTTCAATAAATAAAGATTTTTAATCTGTGACAGAAACTTGACTACTATGATATATTCATGCACTGTGCATTGACTATACACTTAACAGACTGCGAGAATAGGAAGTCAAATCTTTATGTTGTTATATGATTTGATCATCATATTTTTATCCTACCAAGAGTGATTTATCAGAAAGATACACATTTCTGTCATGTATTGCTATAGGATATGATAGGGCTGTTTTGATATATTTTGGGTGTAAACAGTTCTACAAGATCCTGTAGAATGATTTGACGCATTAAAGGTGACAGTGAAGGTCAAACAATAATAATATGACATTATTCTGGAGTTCATACTCACACAATTCACATTTGTTTATAAAGCTTATATTAGGGCTGCCATAATAACGATTAGAATTAAAAATGTATTATAAGTTTAATGTCTGCACATAACACGTTACTGCCTAATGCAGGCATCTCAGGGAAAAGGCCAATTTACCTTAACAATCCCAGGTGTTTGTGCTCTGAGATCTTTACACAATGCTTTGATATTCACAATGTGAAATATCGCACAAAAAAATGAGCGTGTGAAACAGAAAAGGGGAGACAGCAAGAGACCAGCTTGTTTTCTCTTCTCCTCTCTCCTTTTTTGTTTTATTTAAGGCTAATTTCCATTTCTTTTGTTTGTGTTGAATTTTGTCTGCATAATTGCATCCAGTGTTATTGCTGCCTGGGGCAGTGTGGATTATGGAAAGGCTTGCCACTGCTTGTAACTTATTGAAGTTTAAAATGATTTTCTGCTCTCCTATGGGCAG
>JAZGTI010015444.1:0-13406 GCA_036877585.1 Botia kubotai
CTAATATTCAGCAAGCCAAGCTTTATAATTGTTTGTCTGTATTATGTATCTTTTTTATTTGTTTAACATTGATTAAATTGCCATATAATTGTTTACAAGTTTTTTTGTATTTACCAGTCTGGGGGACATACACAGACTCTATATTATAGTATTTATGTGATTCTATGTGTTGGAAATCAACTTTTCCATTTTCTATGTAACCTATATTGTTCTGTGAACACCACTTAGACATCCAGCCAATTAGTGATGACAGTCTGCTATGTATTTCGTCATCACGATAAGCAGGGAGGGGGCCAGAGAATATTACTGTGTCCGACATTGTACTAGCAAGTTCACACACCTCTTTAATATTATCTTTAGTAATCTCCCACTGATGGAGATTAACATAGTTTGTGCCAACGTGTATAATAATCTTATTGAATTTACGTTTAGCTTTAGCCAGCACGTTTAAATTTGCTTTAATGTCGGGCGCTCTGGCTCCCGGTAAGCATTTGACTATAGTGGCTGGTGCCTCTATTTTCACGTTCCGTACAATAGAATCTCAGATAACTAGGGCACTTTCAACAGGTGTCTCAGTGGGTAAGTAGGGACCCTCAGTGGGTCTCAGTGGCTGAGAGGGGAGAACCTGTTTGTAACTGTAATCAGAATGGAAGAGCGGTGTTTTGTCCTGCGGCTATGCCGTCTCACAGTCACAAAGTTTCCCTGCTGTGGGGGATCTGCAAGGGGAACCGAACAATGTATGGACCTAGTCATATCCCAAGTCTGGTCTAAAGCCATATCACTCTTACTATCCTCGAGTAAAGTCTGGATGCGTGTCTATAATTCTGAAATCTTCTCTGTCAGCCTAACTATTTTCCTATATTTATCACATGTAAAACACTCAGTGCTGACAGAGAAGGCTACTAAGAGAAGGAAAATAGTGAGAAAAAATAGTCAGAGCAAGGCTAAGCAGAGGCACAAACACAAACCACTTGCAGCAAGGCAGACAGGAACTGGAAGTCTTTTGTGATGTGTATAGATAATCACATCTGATACACCATCTGAAGTGAAAGAAATCCAGTTGCGATCCAAGTGCTTTCCTCCATACAGCCTTTGACCTGATGTGCCACTCAGATGGAGAGTTGGATGAAGTGCTCAAGCCCAATGGAATCATTGTAGGCTGAGAAATGCAACCACAGAGAGGGCTTGAGCCCTTGTCGAAAAGTGATTAACAGGGAGCGCTCGCTCCAACCACCTGAGGCTGCTAAAGTACAGAAGCGAAGAGCATAATCTTGTATAGAACTCTTTCCTTGTTTTAGATTATATAAATGCTCACCGAATAAAGCATCTCCCATTGGTCATCCAAAAACCTCCCAGAACTGAGTAGTGAAGGCATTTAAGTATTGAGTGACCGGTCCATTTTGCTGCCACAGCGATTCAGCCGATTGGAGCATCCAATCTGTAAACAAGGACAAAATGAATGAGATTTTTGCTTGCTCAGTAGTGAAGCAATGTGGTTGAATCTTTAGGGATGAGCGAACACTGAAGCAGGAAGCCATTGCATTTGTCCCCAAAGCCAGAGTAGGGTGCTGGTTTAACCATGGCACTGGCAGCATAAATTGGTCCAGGTGAAGAAGTGACTGATAGTGAAACCAGAACTGGGGTTGGCGTGGATGTGACTGGGGACTTGACAACATGGCGAAGTGAATCACCCAGCTCCTGGAATGGATCCGTGCCTGTTTGGTCCATGATGTTAAGGTCTGGTCTTCTGTAACAGTAGTCAGACTCCAAATACAGAGATCAGTTAACCAAACAGGCGGGTTTATTGACCAATGGATAAATGGAAATGGAAACAGGTGACTGGCAAATAAGTCTTTTAGCGAATGGATGATGACACTGATTGTCGTTGTCTCTTTTGCCAGATCTGGATGGAGAATGGTGGTTTAATTAATGAGATTAATGAGACTGTCAGGTGTGTGTAATTAGAACTCGGGTGATTGTGATCGCTGATTGGTGGATGGGCCTGGTGTTTCCGTGACATTATTATTTTAACTATCTATTAACAATGAATTAGGAAGTTACTCATGAATCTGCACTAACTTCACATTAACTTTACAAAGCCTTCTGAAACAGTTATGGAATACAGTTATGTATTCCAAGTATGCAGGATGGATCGTCTATGCTTGAGTGTAATGTATGCATCCCACTATGCATTAGGTACTGTGGGTTAACCATACCTCCTGATCTGACCTCTTCTGGACCCGTGATGACAGTTGTGTTTGTAACAGATAAGGGTGTTGCCGACAGTGGCTTTCGTGCATCATATAAGGCCATATCTCTTTCAGAAAGTGAGTAAAACATAGTTGCATGACTTTTGAAGTTCATTAAGTGAATTATTAAATAAATTGCTATATCTTGCCCTTCTATTTTAAGGAACCTGCAGTCCAACAGAGTTTTTGTGTATCACTGGAGAGTGTCTTCACCAGGACTGGTTGTGTGACGGATGGAGTGACTGTCCAGATGGTGCAGATGAACACAACTGCACGAACACTACCTCTCCTTCTTTCAGTAAGAATACTTTCATGAAAAGTGTGGCCTCTAGATTATTATTATTTTGTCTCTTTTTCAACTGCACTATTTTCAACTAAACATTAAAAGTTCTTAAAGAACATCTGTAAGGGGGAAACAAAAAAAAAACTATACCACCCAACAGCAAAATTAAGGGGTGAACCAAGGTTTCTGTGTGTTTGGTCTTTCCTCATGCATTTTTTTGCTACAAAGCGACCAACACAGCTTCCTCATGCCTCAAACACAATGGCTGATTTCATGTTAACTGAAGAGGAATGCTAAGAGCATTTTTAAAAATCAAAACATTTGTTAAATTGTATCAAACCAGTCACACCACTTTTAAGATAACCAGGCAGTCACGTAAATCATTTTAAATGAAACACTGGTTCTCAGTGATTTCTTTTTATGGTGTTTTAGTTTTTGTAATAGTGTCAATAATCTGTACTAATAATAAGTGGCAGTAAGTGCCCTATATAGGGTGCACATTTCTGTGTAATAGAATAAAAACGATGCACTGTCACTTTGCTGCCGACATAGTAGAGGAGAATGGTGTAGATCAATAGTGATCTATATGTTCCCATTAGTGGTGTAAACGTTTATCGTAGTAGTATAATTTAGGTGTCTGTGGCATGAATAAACATACAGTACAATATGTTTATAAAGACAGCTTGAGTAGCTGTATGTGCGAGTGAAAACCGCTTATCCAGAGCATTTTCTCAAATCACATGTGATTGTATGCCTCAGTGAGGTATGTTCCGTTTACTGTGGACGATTTTGTAACTATAGCAACCGCTTCTCCGTTGTCAAGTTTTGACATAATTTATTGCGAAATGCTTAATACAAACACTTAGGTACGGGTAATGGTTAAGCCTGTTTTTTCTACGCTCTTAAAGGAATAGCCTTACTTATGGGTTTTCATGTAACTTGGATCTGATCTTCGGTTCATCACATTTCCGTCCTACATGCTGACCCCAAAACCGCCAAAATGCTGTCGGCACTCGGCAGTGAGTGGAACACATCCCAACACAAACACGTCCCATAGTATAGTCCCATCCCTGACACTGATTCACAGGTTTGTGTGCAAGGCATCATAAATGCAAATGCACAGAGACTTGAAATCAGGGGCGCCGCTCGCAATTTTGGGCCCTATGACAAAATATGAGGTTGGGCCCCCCTAGTAGTGTTATTACTAATAAAGCAGATCTCTGGGGGCCCCTAAAGGGCGTGGGCCCTTAGAATTGTCCTAACTTTTCCCCCCTTAGCGGCGCCCCTGCTTGAAATTGCTTTTGAGTTTTGGCAGATGCCGAGGAAATTAAATCGCAAACAGGCAATTGCTATTGCAATTTAAATATTACCGGCTCGTAACTCGTAAGAAATGGGAAATGCAATATGCAAATTGAAATGCAGACATTGCACGTTTGTGTAAACAAAAATAAAAACAATTTACATATGCATTTGTATTGTCACAACTTTTACACCCACAAACAGAAATTTTAAAACTTTTTAAAATTGTCCTCAAAAACGCTTCACCTTCAATGCTTGCCATAGTTTTAAACAGTAATTTACTGTTTAAACAGTAATTTAAACAGTAAATTAAACAGTAGTTATTCACGCTTTCTCTTGCCTTGGAACACAGCAATAATACTACAGGCAGTAATTACTTATAAATTAGTTATAGTTATAATTAGTTGTAAAAAAAATTTTCACGATTTTTCTGAAAGTTTTACTTCAGTTTAATTAGTATTAGACCTTTTTGTAATTCACTTTCTTTTTTTCCTTAGCTTTGTCTTGTGAGCCCATCCAGGTAGAATTGTGCAGAAGTCTAAGCTATAATCACACCTCATTCCCAAACATCTGGCTATCTGTTTCCGATCAGAGAGAGGCTGCATCCATTCTACAAAAATACTTGGTAAGAAAGCGTGTTTCTTTGAACCCCAGTTGCCATTTCAAAAGTAATTACATTTTATATTTGAAATTTGTTCTGATATTGTTTTAGGTGCTGACGGAGTTTGCCTGTTTTAAATCTCTGCAGCAATTTGTATGCAGTATGTTTTTGCCCCATTGTAGCCCTCAGGGTGGAGTACTCCAGCCGTGCCGGTCCATCTGCTTAACAGCAGAGCAGCAATGCAGTCAAGTTCTTAACCTCTTTAGCTTAAACTGGCCCTTCAACTGCCACCTGCTGCCTGATTCAGAGGATCCCATGCAGTGTTCTCTTCCCTAGAGAGAGACTTTTAGCTTGGTAGATGCACCACGATAACATAATTGTGCTCGGACCCCATCTGTGTCATGCCTAATAAATTGTATTATGTTAAAAAAACAGTGTAAGCATTGTATATTTTCTGACATATAACTGAACAAAAAATTATCATTTTTACCTCCTAACTAGAAATCAATCTATTATAATATATTATAAATATAATACATTATTATAAATATAATATAAATCAATCCATTATAGCTATTATAATCACATGTACAGTGCCTTGCAAAAGGATTCATACCCCTTGAACTTTTCACATTTTGTCACCTTACAACCACAAACTTAAATGTATTTTATAAAAAATCTGAAAAGTGTGGCGTGCATTTCAGCCCCCTGTACTCTGATACCCCTAAATAAAATCCAGTGCAATCAATTTCCTTCAGAAGTCACCTAATTAGTTAATAGAGTCCACCAGTGTGTAATTTAGTTTCAGTATAAATACACCGGTTCTGTGAAGGCCTCAGGGGTTTGTTAGAGAACACTAGTGAACAAACAGCATTATGAAGACCAAGGAATTCACCAGACAGGTCAGGGATAAAGTTGTGGGGAAGTTTAAAGCAGTGTTAGGTTATAAAAAAATCCCAAGCTTTGAACATCTCAAAGAGGACTGTGCAATCCATCATCCAAAAATGGAACAAGTATGCCACAACTACAAACCTACCAAGACATGGCCGTCCACCTAAACTGACAAACCAAGCAAGGAGAGCACTTGTCAGAGAAGCAGCCAAGAAGCCCATGGTCAGAAATCCACAGCTCAGGTGGGAGAATCTGTCCACAAGACAACTATAAGGCCTTTATGGATGTTACGGTGAGGGGCTGGGCAGAACGGTTGTGTTTGCGTGACAAAATGGAGACGAGGAACACGGAACTAAATAATAAAGGATATTTAATACAAAAGACAAAACTAATACAAACACCAACCGTAAAATAAAGAACGACAACAAATGCAGACAGCAGTGAAAACCAAAAGACAAACCACAATGACGAATATACAAAATCCAAGCAGAGGCATCCGAAGGGTAATCCAAAAGCGTAATCCAAAACGAGAGCGAGATTCCGAAAACCAGGGAACACGAATGAATACAAGACTTGAACAAGAATAGCGAAAACCAGAGAACTCCTAACAAACAATAACCCACACCCGCTACACGAAAACCACAAACTTAAATACACAGAGTAATCAACCAGACCCAGGTGCTGGTCAGAGTTGATGGGAAGATGGACGGAGCTAAATACAGGGCAATCCTGGAAGAAAACTTGTTGGAAGCTGCAAAAGACTTGAGACTGGAAAGGAGATTTACATTCCAGTAAGAAAATGACCCTAAACAGCCAGAGCTACAATGAAATGGTTTGGATTAAAGAATATTCATGTGTTAGAATGGCCCAGTCAAAGCCCAGACCTAAATCCCATTGAGCATCTGTGGCAAGACTTGAAAATTCCTGTTCACAGACGCTCCCCATCCAATCTGGCTGAGCTTGAGCTATTTTGCAAATAAGAATGGGCACAAATGTCAGTTTCTAGATGTGCAAAGCTGGAAGAGACATATCCCAAAAGACTTGCAGCTGTAATTGCAGCGACAGGTGGCCCTACAAAGTATTGACGCAGGGGGTTGAATACAAACACACACCACACTTTTCAGATTTTTATTTGCTTAAAAAATCAATCAAATAAAATCTCAGTAAAATATATTTAAGTTTGTGGTTGTAAGGTGACAAAATGTGAAAAAGTTCAAGAGCTATGAATACTTTTGCAAGGCACTGTACATGTGATTATAATAGCTATAAATGATTGATTTATATTATATTTATAATAGATTATAATAGATTGATTCTAGTTAGGAGGTAAAAATGATAATTTTTGTTCAATTATATGGCAGAAAATATACAATGCTTACACTAGTTTTTTAACATAATAAAATTTATTTATTATGTTATTTATTATATTTGTGTTGGTCTATTACATAAAATCTCAATAAAAAACATTTACGATTGTGGTTGTAGTTTAGGGGTATGAATACTTTTGCAAGGCATTGTATATGTATGTTTTTTGTTATTATCCTTTTACTTAAATAATGAAATAATTGAACTCTTAAATAATTAAATGCTTAAAGGAATAGTTTAAAAAAATTCAAATTCTCATTATTTACTCACCCTCACCCCATCATAGGTGTGTATAATTTTCTTCAACTGAAAAGGCTATTGCCAACTTTGTAATAGCACACTTCCTACTGCCGTTAAGTGAAGCAGTGTATCACTACTTCCGGTACTATCAGAATGCAGTCAAAACTAATCGCTGAATCTTTTCACCAATGTTATTGCAGCGTACCAGGCTGCTCTAATTCTAAACAATGACACCCTTGTCTCAGTTTTCATAATGTCCCAATACAAAAAGAACTGAGAAAAGCATGGGTGAGACTAATACTGTGTGATGAAGGTCCTTTTTTTTAAAATAATATGCAGGAGTACTTTTGTGTGCTGTATGCATTTTGAAACTGATCATGTCTATTTTCTACAGTGACCATTTTGAAGATTTTTTTTTTGCAATTTTGTTATGTTTAAGTTATGTTTGAAAATAAAGTGGAGAACTTCTGAAATACTGCAATAAATGTGTGTCCAAATATTGAACACAGGAGAGCACAAATTACTTTTATGAATGTTTTTTCAGTCAGTAGGGACCAGTGGAGAACATCTGAAATACTGCAATGAATTTGTGTCCAAATACTGAACACAGGAGAGCACAAAGTACCTTTTATGAATGTTGTTTCTGTAAACAGGGACTAGACTTAGGGCTAAACTTGTCCAGCATTTAGCAACCTGCAGAATGGGGCTGCTTGTTCTTTTGTATTGACTGGCAGCAACTTGTCTGTACTAATACCTCTTTGTTCACTATATCTGACACTGTGTGCAAAGGAAGTAGGGAAACTACCACAGTCTATTGGCAACTGATAACTTCAGACCTATCCTGGTAAAAGTTAAAAAGTTAGTCTTGATTATGAATGATTGATAACATGACATGAGTGGGCTTGCATTAGCATTTATTTCTTTGTAGACTGCGCACACTGAACAGAAACAGCTTACCACTGCCATACAATTTATTTGATTAACTTTGGAATGCTCTTTTACAAACTAAACCACATATTCTTGGCCAAATTTTGGCAATGTCAACAGAGAGGACATTGCGCTGGCGGCACTGTTTTGCTAGCCAACCCGGAAGAATCTATACACTGCTTCGACAAGCACTTCTACTTATCAATTCTGCTGTTATAAAGGTCTATTGAATTATGCCTGACATTTTAAAGCTCCAAAAAGTGCATCCATCCATCGACTCCAGTAGGAGAATACATGTCCTTTGAAGTGAAAAAAGATTAAAAATATATTTAAACAAAACATATTTTCAGCTGACGTGACAATGTTTGACCGTGTTTTTTTGTTGGTGGAGACAATCATATGAATCACCTTTTCAGCATGTTTTTTGCTGCATGTTTAAACAAAAATGGACTGTTCCAAACTTTCCACCGGAGTTGGCAGGTGACAAAGAAGTGCACTGTAGCAGAGTTTAGCTTCATGCTGTAAATAGTTTGTGTGTGTGCATGTGAAATGCTATTTATAAATGTAACCTATGACTGGGCTTAATAACATCAAAAGGTATACATTTAATGAAACAAATCAAAGTTACATAAACTACACTGGTTATAAAATAAGCTTCCTGACAAGTCTTTTCTTCTAAATGACTTCTGAAATCAAAATAATGTGAACTTCCCACAGTGTAAAGTTTTCTCTACAAAATTTGCGGTTCAGCTACATGCTGCAAACACAGCCGGTGTGAAAGCACAATTGATACCCTCCCCTTCACCTCTGCGGGAATGTCAGCTGACAATTTCAGCGGAGGATTCCTCCACTGGGATTGTTCTAGGGCGCCCATTTCTCGCGATCCCTCCATCTCGTGCTCGACTGAAGAAGTCCTGAAGTGGGACAAGAACTGCTTCCCCCTGTGTTTTTCTGATTTCCCAAAACCAATCATAACTACCCCTGTAATTCCAGTTAACTCCACGTCTGTTGAAAGTCCCCTGAGAACCTATCCGTCGACACCCCAGAACAGTGTCACCTTCAGTGACGTTTTCGATCTCCTACCCAAAGAACCAGTGCCCAGAGGTAAAATCTATTGCCTTTCCTGCCTTTTTGGAGCCCTGGAGAAGTTTTGACATGCTCTGACATTTGTGCTTTTTTCAGGTGCTTATAAATGGCTAAAGTCTGATAACACTGTATTCAGCACAAACTGGGCTACAATAATATTTGAGCTGCATGTATGTACATGATTGTGTTTTAAGAAAGTAACGTTTATGCATGGTTAGTGGAAAACTAAAAACTAAAGTCACTGAAATAAGGCCATAAAACACATACAGAACATTTGTTCACAAGACTTGTGAGAACTTGATCTTGTAGCCTAGAGTGTTTTCTTCAAAATGATGTGAGAATCATCTAGTTCACTCGGTCACACAAAACAGTATATTGATTTTAATTGTCGAAGACACTTTTTGTTTAGACAGGCCGTATGCAAGGAGGCATGAATGATCATGAATAATGCTGTGATTCACACCTGAGAAAACAAAGACCCGCATAATGAGCTGCATAATGAGCCTTTCAGTCAGGTGTGTGACTGAGAGGGAACTGAAGAATGAATGAAGAATGTAAGGACAAAAGAAATGTATATATTTTTTGTTTGTAGCTTATTTAGAATATATTAAACTATTACGCAAAATACCTTGAGATTCACTTGCGAGTGCAGTTATTACCAATGAGCAATTACCAGCTGATAATAAAGGATAAGAAAGTACGCGCATATATGTCTGTCAATGGGTCACTTCTCAAATTACAGCTTATTTGTTTATATTATGTGTTAATATATGTTTATATTATATAATAATATGTTTATATGTTTTTAAATTGGCCAGTGTTTCAATTTCATTGTCCAACCCCTGTACATCCCAGTGCACTGGTCATTTGGGACCAATAGAACCCTCTTGTTGCTAAAAAAAATTGCTTCTGGTGGCCTGGAATGGCTAACAATATCAGAAGGTACGTGAGGGGATGCCGGGAATGTGCCATGGTCGGAACACCTCGACAACTTCCAGCTGGAAAGCTTCTTCCTCTTCCCATTCCCCGGCATCCCTGGTCACACCTGGGTTTGGATTTCATCACAGATCTGCCCATTTCAGATGGAAACACCTGTATCCTGTATCTAGTTTCTCCAAAGCCTGTCATCTGGTTCCCATGAAAGGACTTCTAACAGCCATGGAAACTACTGAGGTATTGTTTACTCATGTTTTTTGAAACTTTGGCATTCCTGAGGACATAGTATCTAATAGAGCCCCCTAATTTGTATCATGGGTATGAAGATCTTTTTTCTTACTCCCAGGTCTGAACATGAGCCTTCTATCTTCTGGATACCACCCCCAGAGTAACGGACAAACAGAAAGAAAGATCCAGGGCATACTGAAATCTGAAAGTTTTTTACACCTCTACTGGAATTTTGGACCACTCCTCTTTTGCAAACTGCTCCAGGTTATTCAGATTTGAAGGATGCCTTCTCCCAACTGCTGTTTTAAGATCTCTCCACAGGTGTTCTGGTGATCTGGAATTCAGATCTGGACTCATTGCTGGCCATTTCAGAACTCTCCAGCACTTTGTTTGTAACCATTTCCGAGTACTTTTAGAAGTGTGTTTTGGGTCATTGTCCTGCTGGAAGACCTATGACCTCTGGTGGAGATGCAGCTTTCTGACACTGGCCACTATGTTGCACCCCAAAATTCTTTGGTAATCATCAGATTTCATGATACCATTCACACAGTCAAGGCATCCAGTGCCAGAAGCATCAAAGCAAACCCAAAACATATTTGAACCTCCACCATGTTTGACTGTAGGGACTGTGTTCTTTTCTTTGAAGGCCTAATTTCTTTTTCTGTGCCATGAACAGTGCCATGATGTCCTTAACCAAAAAGCTCTACTTTTGTCCCATCTGTCCACAGTACATTCTCCAAGAAGGATTGTGGTTTTGTTTTGGCAAACTCCATTCTTGCTTTTTTATGCCTTTGTGTCCTCCTGGGTCTCCTACCACAGCGTCCCTTTTCATTCAGATGGTGATGGATAGTGAAAGCTGATACTGTTGTACCCTGTGTGGGCAGATCATCTTGAATTTGTTGGGAAGTTAATCTGGTTTCTTTATCCACCATTTGAACAATCCTTTGTTGTAATTTTTCATTAGTTTTGCTCTTCCGTCCACATCCAGGGAGGTTAGCTACAGTGCCATGGGCTGTAAACCTCTTAATGATATTGCACACAGTGGACACAGGAACATTAAGATCTCTGGAGATAAACTTGTAGCCTTGAGATTGTCCATGTTTTCCCACAATTTTTTCTCTCAAATTCACGGACAACTCTTTATACTTCTTTTTTTCTCCATGCTGAGTGTGACACAACACAAACGTTGAGTCAACTTTTCTCCAGTTTGTTTTACTTGCAACAGGTGTGTCTAAATACAAATTACAGGAGCATCACATGCTTGAAAAGCAATTATTTAGGTGACAATCATTTTGTCCAGTCCATTTTTGAGTTCTGTGTGAAATTTGATTACGTTTCACTTTTCTTCTCTGTTTTGGGTTGTTCCAGTGCAAACAAAAACAATAAGCATGTGAATATCAAAACATTTGCAATTGGAACATTTTTCCAAGAAAAGTGTTGCATTTACTGACAGAATTGCAAGGGTACTGTTATTTTTTGCCATTACTGTATATATACAGTGCTGCTTGAAAGTTTGTAAACCCTTCAGACATAATTTTGTGTAAAAGATTTTGTGTAAAAATAGAATTACCCAATCAAAGTACATCCAAAACCCAATTTGTGAAGCAGACTTTCAAATAATGGACACAAACAAAAAAAGATATATTTTCATTATTTATTGAACAACAGGTAGACAATAATCTAACAAAAACTGGAAACTTGACTTGTGCAGAAGTATGTGAAGCCTTTTATTTTGTAGTTTGTAGCACCTCCTTTTGCAGCCATTACTTCAACCAAACTTCTTCTGTAACCACTGACCAGTCTCTCACATCTGTCTTTGGGGAATTTTGCCCAGTCCTCCTTGCTGAACTTGGACAGCTGAGAGAGGTTGGAAGAACATCTGGCATGTACCACCTGCTTCAGGTCTACAACATTGAGATCCGAACTTTGACTATACCAATCAACAGTGTGAACCTTATTTCTTTTAAGCCATTCCTTGGTGGATTTGCTTGAATGCTTAGGGTCATTGTATTGTTGCATCACCTATTTTCGGCCCAGCTTCAGCTTTCTGACTGATGGCAGGAGATTCTCTTCAAGAATTTGTTGATAGGTCTAAGAATTCAAGTTTCCCTGAATAATATGGAGTTGCCCTGGCCCGGAGGCAGAAAAGCAGCCCCAGACCTTCACATTTCCACCCCCATGCATCAATGTTGAGAGAAGGTTCTTTTCCTGAAATTTAGTTTTGGCTTTTCTCCAAACAAGTTTGTCTTGCATAGTGATCCAGCGATTGATCTTTATTGGAAACCTGAGCTAATCTATAATGTTCTTCTCCACTGTTTTAGTAAGGCTCCCTCATGTCTCCCACTTGCTGACTTTTTTTTGCTACACTGCCCAAGCACAGAGAAAATCCAGTCGACTACTGGATAAAACTGAACAAGGCAGCTGACTTGGCTCTTGAGGGCCTACACAGACAAGGAAAGAAAACAGAGAAAATAAACAATGAAGTTGAACTTAAGTTTGTCAAGCATTGCCCTGATCCTGAGCTATCCTTCACCCTTAAGTATATGGCAATTCACGAATGGACCTCATGTGATGTTCAATTAAGGATTGATGATTATCAGAGAGAGTTAAGAGCTAGTGGCAAAGTCACTGGGGCTGCACATCTAAAGAGCCACATCATTACAGTGACCCCTGAGCTGTCCAGTATTCCATCAGCAAACTCCAAATCCCTCTCTCCAAGCCCAACACTCACTGTGCCTTTCTTCTTGCCATCCTCCTACCTTTGTCTGCTCAGGGTGAAACCCTCCATGGTCTGAGCCACTATCTGAGGTTGCAGATTCCGGCGCACCCATCGTGAAAAGCGCCCCAATGAGACAGTTTGTAAGGTCTGTAATGATTCAAGCCACAACACCATTTCACATTGCATGTCTGAGAGACTGTGTTTTGCCTGTCTTGCGCCAGGTCACACAAGACTGAATTGCCAATAGTTCCTCTCAGTCCCAGTCTGAGAGAAACTAGCTGACCTGCAGTGGTGGAGGAAGTACTTAAGTTTATGACTTAAGTAAAAGTACAACTACCCTGCAAAATATATACTTAAGTAAAAGTATAATTACTACATCAAAATCTTACTTAAGTAAAAGTCCTAAGTACATACTTTTAAATTTACTTTAAAGTATTTTTTTAAGTAAAAGTACACAATCGGTTGTCTCAATGTCTGGGCTGTTCAATTGTAATAATCACAAACAATTTCTATTGTGTACTGGAAAGGGTAGTTGTGCAAGCTCTCTGCAATGCTGACACACTGTAAAAATCTGGTTATTTA
>JAZGTI010015445.1:0-13406 GCA_036877585.1 Botia kubotai
AAGCTTTAAGCTAAGCTACAAACAATAGAACAATTGTATTTATTTTAAAATACACAAACATATAATATTTATTGTATAATTATGTTATATATTTATAAAATGTGGCTACTTACCCAAAAAACAATACTATAGTGTTAACATAAATGTCAATAAATATGCGCTAACATAAATCTTTAGCTTTTAAAGCGCACAATATAGATGGCTTCAAAGCTAATAGAAACGCACTAAAAAGCCACAAAACTCTAATTCTGGAGTCTTAAATGCAGTAATTTAGACCAGCTCCGTGCTATAGCACAGAATGGCTAACAGAAGGGTTGGCACTGAGCGTCTGTATGCAGTGGAAGACGACCTAATCAATAACTTCAATAAACAAATAAAGTACAAATGTGTTCCAAGTACAAATGTGTTTCCAGCGCAATGGCTCCGTTGAACGAGAGACTAATCACATGCGGTTACTTTATTAGACTCGTGATATTGCTCGTAATATCTTTGATTTAGAAATTAGTCTGAGCCCTGAATGGCTGTGGTAGAGGTATTCAATAACCAGTGAGCATCTTGTTGCTCTAGCGATGGTGACACCATGGCAACATCCAACCAAGTGCGTGGCGATGGGGGAGGGGTGATTAAAATGGACAGGCAGGGAAATACCACGAAACGGCACTCTAGTGTTTGTGTTGTAGCTACTGTACAGACCCACATACACAAGGGGCTTCAGCTAATCTCTGACCACAACATTTTGAGAATTTGAGTCACCTAGCGATTGTGGCTATTAGGCAAGAGCATTCCTCTCTTGAGTGGCACACTGGCCATGTCGTTCTGCTAATGGAGAGATAATGGGAAAATAAGAAGCTAGCCGAAGCCCTGGAGCATCCGCCCAAACCATCCCTCATTTACAGTGCTACTGTACAGAGCCAGCCAGCTGTTTAAAGCCTGCGAAAGCAGCAAATCTCTCCGCGCACACCAGATACGATCTGCTTCCTGCTAGCACCATTGTCTGAATGTCATATCAGTCATAGTTAATTTCGCTAACAAGATCATTTCCTGTAACTGCCTTTCTTTGCTTTAATTTTCCTACTCGTCTACTTACAGTGTACAATACGCAGAATAAGAAATTTAAAGGGGAAGTGTGTAATTATTTCAGTGCTGAAATGCTTTCTCCCAGTTTAATGTACAGAAAACAAATAAGTAATATGAATCCCAGCCCAAAATAGCCCAAAATAACTTTCTCGACCAATAGCATGGATTTGGGGCGGGGCTTAAATAATAAAGTAGTTTGGGTGTGTTAACCTTGGCAGAATGAGATTAAATCAGAAAAAATACAAAGCCTTTTGTTTATATAACAACATGCACTGAAAACCAATCTTTACTATTTATTTAGATTAGAAGACATCAAACCTGGTCATTTCGGTCTGCTGCTGCAGCTGCTCTTGCACCTTGCGACACACCTCGCCGGCCGTGGCGTCCACCTTGCCGATCTTGGTGAAGAGAGCAGCGATCTTATCACTGCGGAGGAACCCTGCGGCTCGACGCTTTAGCAGGTGGCTTAAGCAAGCCTCAATGGAACCTGCAGGAAAATAGAAGGTGAATTTTTATTAAAACAAAAACAAGCTGAAAAATCACATTTAACTTGAGGCTTCAACCAAATCATATACTTCAATCTTATGGTACGTCTGTCTTTTAAAGTTTATACGTTATTGTTAAAAAAACAATTCTTCAGTGAAAACAACTTGGTTTTTACTTCTGATAAACTACTGTTGCGTCCCATCTCATTCGGCTTTTGTGCGGTAAACACTCATGAAAGCAACACAGTTGCGATCGGAAAGATTTAACACTCGTTCCTGGAGCGGAGTTAAATATTTCAGTAGGGCAGAGCCAAAGGCTGTTACTGTGACTGTTTCTGCTTAGCTACAGCGCCCTACAGCACTTGGGCTCACTTCAAAAACAAATAAATAAAACCAACAGTTTTCCCAGCCTAAACAAGCACAATCTCGCCTATGAAGGACGGAACAGATGTTCAGTGTAGCACAAAACATAACTAATGTGCTTCTCCGTCTCTCTTGACAAGCACCCGACTGCTCACACACCCAAAAAAACGACATAATTCAAGACGCACGAGAAGCAAATGAAATAAAGATTATTTGTACATGATTGAAATGAAAGACCGTTCGTGAGATTTGCATCCGCTCTGACAGTTGAGTCAAATCTACCTGTCGACTCTCTGTGTGATTGATGCTATCAATATCTCCACTGCCGCTCCATAATCGACTGCATTTGAGAAAGCAATCAGATGTTTATGGAGGTAATAGCACTTTTATTGCTTTGCTTGTGCCACCGGGAGAAGCTGCATAACCGCCCTACAGAGTTTGACTTTCAAAAGAAAGCACATAAAATACATGATTGTATAAGTGTTACTGTAGCTCAGTTGGTAGAGCATTGCGCTAGCAACCGAAAGTCGTGGGTTCGATTCCCAGGGAGCACATGCGCTGACAAAACGTAAACTGTAAGTCGCTTTGGATAAAACTGCGTAATGCGTCTGCCAAATGCATAAACGTAAATACACGAAGGGAAAATGCGGGCTGATTATACAGCTAGGTTTATGATCGACGAGCTCCAAATATGCGCACACGCAAATTCAAGAGGGACCTCCAGCAATCTCCTTGGAGAATGACTGTAGTTCCCTCCACGATTCACACCTCAGATTTCAGAGCGTAAAATGTGTAGTCCACGCCCCTCTTTGCGATGAATCATCTAAGTGCCAGCTGAGTGCCTTACCCTGGAGAATGTAAATGCTCTTCTCCTAGAAAGTGACTCGTGCCCCAAGCGGCCCGTTAAGATACAGCACTTCCTGTGTTCCTCTGAGCCTCCATCCAGAAAGCAGGCAACAGCCAGAGACGCTTGTTCAACCCTTTTGAAAATGTCTTTACATAATCCCTTTGCGCCTGCTGGTTTGCATCCCCAACGCATGCACCTTGCATGTGTACAACCGCAAGTTGCTCTCCCCTCACACTGGCAGTAAACATGCAAACGCCTGCAGGCACTTTTACAATAAACCACACGTTTAAAATCACAAGACTAGTTCAAGAACAGGTAAAAGCTCCACAAAAGTTGCACAGATTATATATATATCATATACTCGTCGCGCTATGTCCTAACCAACAACAAATAATTTGTTCTTACTGAAAGCAAACATTCTGTGACATGCCACAATTACAACCAATCAGAATCATATCTGTGTGAATATGGAATTATGATTTTGTGGGACTACCAGCACAACGCGGCATTTCAATGCAAAAAGCTTTGATTGACAATAATTACAGAAGATCAATATACGATCATGGAGGCATTAAAGGTGAATTCATCTGATTAACTGTAACGACCACAACTAAATGAGGTGTAAATTACCCATTGAGAAGTGCACCTGACACACAACATGGGGATTTAACGAGCAACAGACTGGATATATTACCTCAGATAAATCATGTGCTACATCTTTGCGAGTCATTATGGAGCATTAATGACCGAAAGCCTCCCGTGTCATTCATGTTAGTCATGAAAGACTGTTAGACTGTTAAGCCATTAGACGGAAGAGGAAAGACCTGCTTGAGATTTTTGCCACTGAGCCTTCAGAAGAAGCTACTGGCACAATTAAACGAAGCCTTTCAAGATCAGACTGACTGCGTATTGACAGAGTAAAGCTGAACACATTGTCTACGGGTGTTGTTTTTAACATAAAATGTTTTTAATTATTGTGTCGCACTTTTACATGACAGCAAATTACCCATTAGTCTAATAGTATTATTTAGTTTATTTGCTAATGGGGTCCCGATTTAAAACCAAACCTAATACTGTATATTATTTGGTTTAATAAATCAAGCAAAAAACGACAACCGGAGACCATTATGCGTTTTCATTTACCTTTTTTTATTTAACTAAAAGCTTTTAAAATCCATTTGTCTAAAAATCTTAGGAGCTATAGGCCCCCTTAGCTTACATGGGCATGACTTCATAGTACTAATGCATGCCGATGGCTTTTGAGAGGATATGACATCACACACACGACAAATGTGTAAACACGTTCACACCTGCACCGACTACATGCGTTGATCGATGGCTGTAATCAATGCTATCATCATCTCTGAGGTGGTGGGTGGGCACAATGGAGGGGAGGGGCCTGCGCGTCAGGTGCCTGCGCTGTCATCTGTACGCCGCGCTGGAGGGGGGCTCCCACCTAAGACTGTGTAGTCAAGCTGCGAGTCACTATAATAGACAGTGATGAACTACATTACAGAGAGACTCGGCAGCTGAGGAGAGCATGTGGGCGGCGGCGAGGGGGGGGGGGGTGCTTGAGAAAGAGTGAGAAGACGATAGAAAATTAGACGAGGAGTGAAAGGCAGGGCAGAGGAAAGACAGAGTTCAACTGATGAAGAGTGAGTAAATGAGGGGAGAGAGACAGCCGGAGAAATGACAGACCCAAAACAAGAGATTAACAGAGTGGAAAGAAAAGGGGAAAGAGAAAAGGAGGTGTATGATGAGTCATCGCTCTCTGGCATATGTGTTGGATTGAAAACAGGAAGAGAGGGTCTTAGCACTGCTGTACTTAGTAATCAGAATGATGTTTGTCCCCCTGTGTCAACTCAGCCTCTGTCCTCAGGTGTTGCCCTTATGGGAATAGCATGCCTATTTAGACATATTATAAAGAATGATGGCAACAGGCTAACATGAAAGGCAGGGGGCGTATGTAAATGTTCAATTCGTTTTAGTTCGGTTCTATTCGAATCAGTTTTATTAAACTGACTGCAGACTAATTTCAATAAATTTAAGATTATTATTCAAGACAAGAAACCTCGACCATGAGCTTTACAACCACAAGAGTGTGTTGACTGCAGAGGCAAACCTGTGATGTCAAACCATTTTGCTGCGTTGATTTCAGCAGCACTGGCACCACCAGCGGCAGAAGTGCCCTGCTATTTCTGTGAGGTGAGAGCGAGTCGAGTTTAAACAGAAACACGACTCTAATAATAGAAGCGTCTGTTATTGTGAAAGTGTAAAAACAGCCCGTTTCTCTGTCACCAGAAAATGTTGCAAAAACAGTTTATTTAAACCTCACACACATACAGACTCCCTTGTGTCACAACCCAGCATGAAGCATTAACGCGTTCCTGGTCTCTGGACACCTGCGTTCACATGTATTTCCTGTGCTCCAATAACCCTCCATGTCACCTCGTTCCAAACCGGTGACTCCAAGCCAAACAAACCAAACAAACCTCACATGGTTGAGTTCAGTCACATCACAGGAACGGGGGAATAATTTTACTCTGTATGAAAACTAAGAAAGCATGATCAATGTCACAAAAATAGTGTAGGAAATAGTGTAGAATCTGCTCTGTTCATTTCCAGGTTTAAATAAGATTTTATTTTCAAAGTGAACACTTTGCCCCGCTAACAATTTTAGGTTCAAGAACGTTTTGCTAATGTTTTTATTAAAATAATAATGATAAAAACGCTATTTTGAAAGTTCTATGAAAGTTCAAAATGTTTTTGGGATGTATTAACATTACCGATTGGTTATAAGAAGGTAAACTTTTTAAATACTGTAATGTTTTTAAAACATTCAACATAACTTAAGAATACATTTAGAGAACATTAGCCAATGTTCTGAGAATGTTTCCTGTTAGCTGGGTGTATGTGTGCATAGATTACCATGCTAGTCAATCTCAATCTCAAATGCAACACAGCTACTGTCTGTATCTGGTGTTTGTCACTTATTTCCACTCACACCAGACGATTAAATATTGATTCACTCTAACGGTTCATCAGACCAGCAATCTCTACAGCGGTGATGGCAGGCCTGAGTTTCATCTGATCTCTCTGGATTAAGACAAGCAGGTTGAATGAAAATCAATCTACTCACAGAACTCCATCAACTGAAAAGTAACTTGACTTGATCAACAGCTTCTTTGTCTAAGCTCTTAAGAAACACACAGATGGGACAATCAGCTAAGGGATGCGCAGCACTCGGCTGCAGCTGCTGAGACCGAGCAGACCAGACCAGACCAGTCATCAAACATCTGCTCAAGAGAGAAGAAACATTCATTTGACAGAAACAATTACTGAAAGACATTAAGAACAGTTCCTTAATACTAACACCAGTTTCCCCTTAATACTAACACCAGTTTTATTAGGAATGCTGAAATTTTCTGGGATAGTACAGTGAGGCCAATGATGTTTGCGAGTGAGTGTCTAGGTTACTGTACTACTTGCATTGGTATTAACGTTTATATTATTTTGTGGCTTTATTAAAATTCACTTCCTGTCCTCTCAGTTTCTGAGACTCGAACTCTTGTTGCCCACACACAAGCGTCATCACACAACAAGTCAAAATCTGAAGTACACCATTAAAACTAAGTAAAAATAAATAATTTTATTAGTGCTTAGGAGACCTAACACCTTTTCTGTTTCCTCTTACACTGTGTTTTCCTAAACACAATACAGTAGAATTTTTGCGCACTTGGTTTTCAAGCTCCACAGGAAACGTACATGTGCTAGATCCCCTCACTACCCAAAAAAGCGCATCTCCCAGCAGGGAGACAATCCTACGCATTACCTCTCTAACAAGCAGCTCTGATTAGGAGAAACAACATCAGCTGGTCCAGCAGCGCTGAACCAGTGGAAGGACAACAGCAGAATGAAAGGACTAAAATCTTTATGCCGAGGAGCATCGTGAGTCGTGTCCAGCTGATGTGAGGGAATGCAAAGTTTGAGGAGGGACGAGAGAAGCATACAGAAACAGCCTACATCACTACAGGATCAGTACAAACAGGATGAGCTGTTATGCAGCCAGATTGTTTGTGAACTTACTTGTTTGCAAGCAGGTGTGTAATAAGAACTAGAAGCAGTTTGTTAAATGAATGTGTATTTTTGTGAGTGTATGTGCATGTGCATGTGCATGCAAATACAGACCAGACTGTCACATCGTCCAATCAGTGAAAAGATTAATGACCACAACAGGGTCCAAAATAAATGTTTTGTTATACCTGCCAATGGCTAGAAACAAAACCACAAGTGTTTTTGTAGCTCCAGGCATGATAAATGAGATCACATGATCCACTGGCAAATAGCTGTATTTATTCACCAACAAACAATTTTACCTGCAATTTGCACTTGGCATGTGCTAATTTTGGACCCTGTAAACAGAAATGTTCCCTCTGGGCAGCCAATCACACGCCAGAATGCACACGCATCATTCCGTTAGGTGCATTGTTCACAACTGCACATCAACTGGTGAAAATCTCAGCCACAAAACTCAAATGGCAACACATAAATAACACCCATGTGGATCGCCACTCAACAATAATAAACCATCGCCAAAGACGCCAGAGACAGATTTTCCCATCATCCCCTGTGGATGGCTCTGGTGAACCCATGTCAACCAACACAGAGCGGTTTTCAGTGTTGTCTCCTGGCTGATGACATTGACTCTGTCCTCAAGAGTAGAACGAATTGTACAACCTCAGTGGAGTTCCAGCTGTGAGGGTCACATGTCACCTGGATTCCTGGAGCGTAGCCCCCCGTCTACAGCTTTAGAGAGAGGCTGCAGGGGGTTGTGTCAGCCTCAGCACCATGACAGAAATAATCTCACTGATTGTGAGCACACCTAATGTCATTTATGAAGTTAGCGACTGTATCACACAAGCTGGTGTCCCGGAAGCCATTTTTGCTTCAGAAACGCCCTCTGGCTAAATCTGTGGGTACAAACTTTTTTTTTGCTGTAATTACAGAGCCAATCACAGAAAACCCTAAAAAACAACAACAGCTGAGGAGTGTTACATAACTGTATGTATTTGTACTTGTGTTTCAGCAAATTTGTATGCAATAGCCTCTGACATGGACAGACATTGTGTGTTGTCATGGAGATAGCCTGTAATCGGTCAAATAAAAACAAGGTCACATTATCACAATGTTGAATAACTACACACCACACCTAAAGCATAACTATATTATCTCACAAATCTATCTTGTCTCTACGATTCAGACAGATTGACATACAGGTGTTCCCTTTTTTAAAAGACACAGATGTCTTACGGTCTATTCACTGAGGCGTCTTTGCAACCGCCTGCGCTGTTTTATAATTGTTTTGTGACTAACGCACCGTGTTTCTGGTACACGCGTTGTACATTTACAAATCATGACCATTCAGAAAATAGCACTGTTCCATCTGCTTCCGCTCGAAGTAAAATATCAAATCCTGTATTTGTGGCAAAAAAAACTGGTTAACTTGAAACTAACTGCCGATTACGATTGAGTCTACGAGTTAATGGAGCTTCCTATCCTGAAAACTTACTGTACTACCTGATGCTTTACTTGCGTCTTGGCCACATCAGAGGGAACAGCTGTGCGCTCCGCGTATAAAGTCTGTTCGCAGTCTAATTTAAATCTGGCTCTCAAGCAAGACTCATTCACAAGATGCTCCGTGATGAGGGATGCTGGGTAAACAGAAATGACTCATAACTCCGTTCATTCACTTATTAATGTCTAACATAATGTCTCACAGTAGGTCACGTTTCTCTCCACAGGTGTTGAAGAGAAAAGCAACGTTTAATCTTTAATCTTTAAGTTAAAGCTCCATGTGACGCTGTAGGATTTAAAACTGCAGACTGGTGCGAAAGGTAGAGTTCGCCATGTTGTATGAGAACCGTGTACCAAGAACATCCACAGAAACTAATTATGTGTGTATTATGCAAAAACATAATGCACAATTTAAAGTACAATGTAAAGCGAGGAGACACATTTCGGGAAACAAAAAGAAGCGCCTGACTCACAGTTCTCAGTTATTTTGAATCTGGTGGCTCTCTCAGCCTTCGGGGCAGTCGCCACAACATTAATACAGACTATTCAATTGTACTACTCATTGTACATATTGCTTTTTGCATACTATGTAGCAGGGAAGTATGCAATTATACACCAGCATCTGAAGGGATTTGACTAATTACCACAGTATCACAAACGTAATAAAACCAAATTACAGTGATGTATTCCCTTCACAATTCAAATAGCTTTTATTCACGTTAAACACACAAACAGCAATTTGTGTTCCCACCCCCCTCTGGTCACCCTTGACCCCACCCACACTCAGCTCTGGTTTGAAACAGAGCCTGGAGGATTTACAAGGTCTGAGATTTGATTCCCATTGATTTGCCAGTGGGCTTCACAGCTCGGAGCAAGCTGACCCCCGACACAACCCACTACTTGTTAATTTTAAATGTGCATTGAGGACGAAAACTTTTAAAACATAGTCATATAAGTACACAGACAAACGCTGTCTTCCGATCATGTCAAAATGATCAAATTTACAAGATAAATGCATACGAACTGCACTATGTTATAATTACCACAGGGAAATAAGTAGGAGTTTCGACTTGCTGTGGGGAGGTGTGAATTAAAGAATTATGCCGGAAGCCTTATGTTAGTTAATATAGAATATGGGCAATCACAAGTTTAGTGTCATTGTAAGTTAGAAATCCTCTTATCCAATCAGATTATGATATGTAATCTAAATGCCATTTAAGCACCAATTACACTTCTTATTTTTGACACAACTGAAAAAGACATACGATATTGCCCAACGTGTTAATTCGGTTCCAACCAAAATCAATTAAACTTACATGACATTGTAATTACGACTTGGTAAGTAGGAAGGTTAATAGCAGGACCTATAATATAGACTATAATAGCTCTACTGTGATTGGAATATCCTTATTATGATAGAGAACGTCTGAAGAGGAAGATTTTACACTAAATACACAGAGATCTGTGAGGGCACTTACCCATGTAATTCTCAAACAAGCATTAGCGGTGGAAGTATCAGGACAGAAACTATTATGTAGCCCTGATGTGCCTAATGGCTCCGCTTCTGAACGGGCATGTCCGTACAGTGTGTGCTCGGAATTATGGGAAGGCAGCAGGGTGCAGGCACATGATCCAAAAGAAACACCAGATAAACGGAACAGCAACGGAATAAGTAAACTTACAGAATTCTGGGAAACGTGTTTTTTTGCCTGTTGACTTTTTGCAATTCTGAAGAAAGGTCATAGAAGTGGCCAGTTTAGATAATAATAGTAAATATCAGCATAAAATATTATTGTCATTTTACGAACATTCTTACTGATGGCAAACGCTCTGGAACAGCGTTTTTCACACGGCAGACAAATCTGATTTGTTTTTCATATCCGATCATTAAGACGGTAATTTTGCAAGTAATAAAATTAGATACGTTTGTTCAGACAGCGTAGTCATTTTCCAGAATATCTACAGTGGTTGCCATAGTAATGACTTAAATGATAGCACAATGTCAAGAGACATACGACAGTAGCTAGGAGTATAAAAATAGAGGATGACAAAGTAAAAATGCGGGGCTGTGCGCACTGTTGTGGTGCCATTAGCCAATCAGCTTTAGAATAATGAGTCACACGGGAGTTACGGCACAGGTGATTGGCTTCAAAAACAACTCTATCCAGAAATAAGTGCACATGAACAGATATTACAAATGTCAAATTGCGTACTTGCTATGGTGGATGGGGGTGGGGTCCTGCACCAGCCAAGCAACTGCCTTTGGAATGAATGGGAATGCTAACAGATTTCTCTCTCCAGGTAGGACAGACAGCCTTTGTCTGAACAAAGCTCTTATGATGCTGCTGAAGTGCATCCACATTCGTGCAATCACCATTTCACCATCTATACAAGTACCATCCTACATAGCACAGGCACGATTCTTTGTGATCAGATATTCCCCTGAAACATCATTTATCTGGAAAGTGCACTGTCGTAAATTGCCGTGGCGTGGGTGAGAGCGTGAGAGCTCCAGGATGAAGTGAGGGGGTGGTTGGTTGCGTGGGGAATCCGTGACTCTTGTCTGTAATAGAGGGAAGCTGCTAGGTTTTTTGGTGGTGACAACAGATTGGCTGAGCTCCCGGACCACCCCTCCCTAGCCACCCACATGCACACACACTCCTTTGATGAACAGCAGAGCAGAACAGCAGTCACACTCAAACCTCATAATATTCGGTCACGACAAGGACGTTCTCACCCTTAAAAACCCCCAAAAAAGTCAAATCAGTCATCCATTTTATCCCTTATTCCTCTTTAATAAAGGACAAACAAAAAGACAGACATGTTGATCCAAACTAAGCAATTAAACATGCTAATGAATGCGTCTTTACGTGCAATTCTATACATCGATAGGAACTTAAGCATTGAACAAAATACTAAAAGAGGCACATTATCAGGACTAAAAAAGAAAATTAAAGTTTTAAAGTTTTTAAAGTTACTTTCTTCCTTTCCAATGTAACATGAATTTGAGGTATCCATTTGTAAGTTAATTTTCATGTGTGTAAACACTGAAAATCTGTGCCATCAAAATAATAATTATTTGTTTGAGCATCCTGACCATTATCATTTGTTTGGTGCTACCAGTGGTACAAAAATTACACACTTAAGCTTTAACGTGAAACTATACAGAACATAAATTATTAACATGGCACTTGACCTCAGATGTGTGCATTGTTATTCTAATAGAATCTGAGATTTTGAAATATTTACATTTGTACATTTACGCATTTCGCAGACGCTTTTTCCCAAGTAGATACAAGTTATACATTTTTGTCAGTACTTGCGCTCCCCTGGCAATCGAACCCACAACCTTTGCGCTGCTAACACAATGCGCTACCAGCTGAGCTACAGGAACATTATGTATAGGAAATAGATACTCATTTGTAAAATGATGTACAATTTAGTATTGCTGTAGTGAAATGAACAGAAACCGTAAGGTGCAAATCCTTTAACGGCATTGTTTGGCCAATTTAAATCTTGAATGGGTCTTGTGTATCACAGGGAACCTTAGAAGCTCAAAGAACAGCATGGCTCAAAGAACAGTTCCTCACAGCTGAGCTTAGTGTAATAGCCTGCCAGAGTAATAACATTGATTGAGAGGGTTAGAGCTAGTGGATTAAGATAGCAGATGCTGTAATGTTTACATGACAAATGTCATATTTAAACTCAATGTAATTAGAGCTAATGACAAGTGAAAGAATAAAGATTAAGACACACCCCCACCCCCCAAAAAACATAAGTGACCTATGTAACCAGACAATGGGACACGGAAGGAGAAGAAGAGAGGGTGAGTCATAGAGCTGACATCACTGCTTGTTATCATGTGACCATTAACCTTAGCAAACACAGGCTGCTCCATTTTAAGCAGTGGTGGAAAATAAGGTCTTTTTGGCCAAATGTAGGTGTTTTGCATAAACATGACAACATGACACGGTTCTGAAAGAGTTTGGGTCACACGAACAATTGTGGTCATAGTGTCATTTACTGTGACAGGCTCTGATGTTTTGTACCGGGCTATATTGATATTATGGAGCTCTGGTGGATTTGCTGTTTACGCAATACAACAACTAAGTCTCTGAGCAGAAGCTGACATGCCAGATTGGACGACAGAGACACAAACTGTAAATATCAATATTCGAGCAGCCATAGTGCAAAAATATCTGTTATGTGCAAAATAAAATTCAACACAAATTTGCATAGACGCATAGATCAAGCCATTTACTGTATGCAAATCTTGGTCATTAGCATTTAAACAGTAACAAAAAGAAAGAATAAACAATTACTGTAATTGTATAACTATACTGTGTGTGCGCGTGTATATACTGTATATGTATAATGTATACACACACACATCATCTAACTTATTACACAGATTCATTTAATTGACAACAGAATCACATAGTCACACACATACACACACACCCACACGATACTTGACTAAGCAATATCTGTCCAAGTGTTCCAGGGTGCCACGCTGCACCGGTGTGTCCCACAGTTGCTGACGTAATAAATTCCTGCCTGAACTGATGTTCCGTCTTGCCTCTGTGTCACTGGAGCAAAGGGGGTGAGTCACACACCCATTACCAGTCGTCCGTATCGGACAAATCAACCTTATTGCTGGCAGTGATCCAAAGCTCCGGAACCACGACGCCAGTAAGCCTAAGCTATCCTTTCATTGAACCTCTGCTTATGAGTCTACCACTGACAAAACATGCGTGTGCTGGCACAAACAGAATGATGTCATCAGATGTCTTAGCTTTGTCTTCTAGCTTGTGGCAAGCTAATTGTGTCCTAGTTTGTTCATGTGATATAAGAAAAGCTCTTGATTTTGTACTTACTGCAAAGTGCAATGATGTGACTGCTGTCCTCATGCACAAACTTCTTGGTCACGGCCTCCTCCATAATCTGCTTCACCTAGTCGTGGAAAGACAAGCAATTAGCATCCGCCAAGACTAGAAAGAAAATGTAAAGACAAAATGTTTTCCACACATTCAAACCGGCACATCTGGCACACAAAAGCG
>JAZGTI010015446.1:0-13405 GCA_036877585.1 Botia kubotai
GACTGATGCTTTCAGCTATGCTAATAATTCAGCTGTCAACTTTCATTGATGTATTTGACTGCTGCAGCTAGCATTTACATACTTTATATATAGCAAGGAGGGGTGGGGGCGGGGGTCGTCTATGCAAAGAATCATAATAGAGCTTCGAAACAAACATGAAACTGTTTGTGTTTCATTTCAAATTAGCCGCTGTAATTTTCAAAAAGACTGCAGGCATTATTTGCTTGGCAAAGTCATGCGTTTTGGAGCAGTTTTAATTCTCCTATTATTGCACTTGCCGAGACGCAGCATTTGCTTTTTCTCTGCTCTGCCAAGTGCTCTTAAACTGCGAAGAAAAATATCTCATCTTACTGCAACTCTGCTTTAATATCATGTTCTCAAAGACCTTCTTAGATTGTTTATTAACCGGTTGTTTATGTGTGTGTGCGTGTGTGCAAATAAGTCAAACTCCAGTCTGTCATTGTACACATATTTCTAAGTAGTTCCAGTTTTGGCCAATTTGAAGTTTAAGACTTAAGAAAAAACAACACAGCTTGTCATAGTTAGCAGGCGAACATGTGTTCCCTAGATGCTATTTTAAATATGGTTAGGAAATGTAATAAATACATAACAGGATGTTTCGCCACAAGACAGAAAAGGTAAAACAAGAACCTATTTATGATTCATTATCTGTTTGAACATATATTACAACCTTGGCAGGATACTTAACATTGTTTCACCGAACCCTGGAGATATTTTACACAGTGATCTAATTAAAGTCACCATTTTGCCTAGCATCCCATTTAAGAAATCTATATGTTCTATATAATTATGAAATTATGCATTATTTAATACATAAACCCCAAAGCTCCATGTGTGGCTATAATTTTAATGAAAAAGTAAATGAATTGACTCTTTCTTCTTCGGTCCTGTTTAGAGGCTTAATTGCAAAACAATGAAGCTTGATTATTGTTCGAGTCCGTAAATGCAGAATGGATAAAATAAATACAACTAATTTGAAAGCATGCATGATCTCTGTTTAAATCATTTATGAACCGCACAACAAACCAGTGCAGATAGACCATCACTTAACAGCAAAACTGGAGGACAAACACAAGTGTGTGTGTTTGTGTGTGTATGCGTTGTGCAAACAAAGGTGAAATAGAGATGAGCTGTAGCTAGTCTGAGCGTGCATGCCTGCCAAAGATTCAGGATCACCATTTTAACAGGGAATATAACACTCTCTCTGTATTGTTGTCTGCTGCATTGTTGCTAAAGTAGCCCATTAAAATGCAAGGATGTATATTAAAAAGCAACGCTGCCTTTTGATGGATAGTCGTCAGTTTATGAATAAGTGTGCATATTGATTCGAGAAAGGTGAGAAAGCTGTTTGACACAATTATTTCTGAAAGGGCCCCCACTCTCCTGCATGATTTAAAAGCCATTTTAAATGCCCATCACTTACATTTCCTTATAGAAGACCCCAATGACTCCCCTGGAAATAATAATTATGAAAATGTGGGGAATAGCATCGGTGTATATTGCGTTCACGACAGACCGTGCACGCAGCACAAGCGTGCATGCTGATAGGTATCTGCGCAGAGGGTGATGCAGGAAAACCACAATCGCAGTCTCTTTATATCTGTCCCCCATCTGATTCTTACAGGCCATGGGTAAAAGTGTAAAACTACAATGTGTAAAAGCCATTACACAGTATCAAATCAAAGGCCAAAGCTAACTTTTTCAAAGTTTTCCCTGTGATACAATACAGTCTGACACTTAGAATCAAGGAAATTAAGCCCACGTCTGGAGGGGGAGAGAATAAATCTTTAATGTCACTGCTTAAATGGACACATTATAAAATGTTGTTTTTCTAGTCACGAATAACTGCGTGCAGGGGTTATACACGCCACCTAAGGAGATATATCACTAAACTGTTATATTAGCGCGCAACCCTCACTTCTCAGGAGTGGGGGACAGAAACTTTAAACGTGGATGTCCAGATGTTCGCCATATATCCGCAATTTATTAAACAAGGCGTCCTTGCATGTGTTGTGTGCCATGAATAAACCAGCACTTATTAGACTCCGTCTGTATTTGTGTGGGCGGAAGGTCTGATTCTGATTATCATCACTCACCTTTTATCACACACTCTGCTCTGAACAACACAGCAAAAGAGATGGACGTTCACCCATGCCTGCATCTGTCCATCAGAGAAGCAAGCAAATGCACACACGCATGCACACGTGCACACTCCGCTAGGTGCCTTTATTGACTCGGCCTGTGCTCGGATTCCCTTATTCTGTAAATGCACACTCCCATGGTTAGCTGGAGAGCCCTCCTGCTCTCTTATGTGCAGTTAAAAGCACAGGCTGCTGTTGTCTGGGGAGTAAATTTGTTCAGAGAATGGCGTGTGTGGCTAACGGGGGGAACATTGCATGTTTTTAATGCGGTTTCCACTGGCATCAATCATTCCGTACAATTAGGCCAATTCCCACTCAATTTTCTATTTCCGAGGAGCACCACCATGCTGACAGTACACAGGGCCATCCCGAGCAAGCGCACACTTGCTCACGCGGCATGCTCGAGTAAGCACTCGCACCTACGTAGACAAACACCAGGTGTCTGCACGTTAAACCGGAAGACGAGAAGGTGTTACCAGTCTTGTTGATTTTCTCATTGAAAGAGACACACCTACTGCGCTCACGCAGTTCTTGCCGTGTTCTCGCGGACCTCAAGTGTCCTTTGTTTTCCATGGCAACCGGATTAAATTAGTTGAGTGATTATAGCCTATTAACACCAAATGCTGTTAGTGTATTCTTACCATTTTGTATGTAAACACTTTGCGCCCGTAGCGCTCTTTATTGGAAATTGCTTTGTATGGACTAGGAGGCCCAAGGCTTGCTTATAATAAAAATATAATTACGATTTAGACAATAGCCACTCACAACGTACCGCGGTCCCCAACACCCCTCCTTCTTCTGACCATTTGGTGACTGCAAGTTACAAGGCGCAGCCAAACACAGTAATGAACAATGAAGGAGCAAGTCTCTCTCTCTCCCTAATTCTAACTAATAAACCCACTAGAATTAACATTCACAATTGGCATAATGAGGTGTGCGGGGGTTTGGTCTCTGGTACTTCATATTGACTACTCTTGCCCTGAGCCACTCTTTGCATTTAATGCAGTACTTCAGGCCAGAGTGACTGTCGCATTATTTGCGTATTTTGTGGAGCTACTAGTGTAATTGGTATTAAAATGAAGCATTTTGTTGACGTTCAGTGGTGTATTATTACAAGTGTTGCTTACAGAGAGAATGCATACACACACGCACACAACAAACATTCACAGACAGTCACATGCAACGTAATGGCCTTTCTATCTCCATTTCAGACTCATCAGTTGATAAACCTAGTGCAAAGAGTAGGAGCTGTGGGTTCCCAAGAATTTTGGAACCAAATAAAAACAGGCTTCTGGTCTCACAATTTGGACATTCCAAGATTCTCAATTATACCTTTTTAAATCAAGTTTACACCACTGCTATCTTTCCTCCTGTGTCACATCGATTTGGTATCACAACACGGTGCCAGGGATGGGTGGATGATGTGATGGAGAAACAGAGAAGAAGGGAGAGAGCGAGCAGCAGCTTTAGGCCAGGGGGAAAGCGAGCAGGTGCAGGGAGGGAAAATTACTACTATAAACAAGGCTAGTCCTTGTAATTTATCATTAATCTGGCTGTCTGCGTTCCCAGCTTTCAGCTTCTTTTGCATGCTGATATCCATGTCATATTTCTTATCAAAGATTTGTTTATGCTTTTATCCTTGTCCCTAGTCTATGTACTTACTGCAATGGCATCAGAGAGGGACAGAGGAGGTGTGTGCACACAACAGAGAGAGAGAGAGAGAGAGAGAAAGAGAGAGACTGTATAGCCATTAGAAAAATAGTCAACTCCACACATTAACAATTGTGTTTTATCACACAGAAAGGCAACAAAGATCCATTCAGCTCACTTCAAAGCAAGGTGTGCCGCAATATCGGCTAATGCAAACAGCCGTAATATCATCTTATCAGCACCTGCCTAAAAGAGGCTTCATTTGCTTTAGTCATGGAAGTTTTATAGAGCCCAATGCTGTGAAATAAATCTATGTAACACCACTTTATTACAAGTCAGGACTCACTTGTCTCTGCTGGCAAGTGTATTGTATTAAGCAATGATACTTATTAACTGGAAACAGACTGTGCTATTATGTTGGTTCACAAGTGTCTAATAACATCCCATTGGGGACAGCTCACTCTCCTCTCACAAACAGGGTTTGTTTGGGAAGAGCTGAAGTATTGTACTCCTTGCAAAACAGACCACATACGAGAGAAAAAAAATAAACTGATCTTTATTTAGAGAAAACACAGATAGCGGTCTACTTTTGCTAATTGAAGAGAGAGAAACTTTCCCAAAGAGCATTTTTAATGTTTATTTTTTCCTCCCCTCATTTTATAGACAGATGAAACGAATATGACTTTTTTCCCCTTTTCGAATTTGACTTTGTAATTCTCTGTCCTTGTTTATTTGCTGTAATTTACAAATGAAAAAAGTGCAGAAGTTATTGATTCATGACCATAATTCTTTAATTATTAATCAGTTTAGCGCTATTAGCATTTGTAATATTGCAGGCGCTCACGCTGAGAGGTTGAGAAGCTATAATGCAGGTTGTGGTTTGCTGCTCTGTGACATCTGAGATCACCACAGAATCTGTCACGCACACATGCACGCACACGCGTACATGCCCTCCTCTCTCCCACTCTCTGTGTAGTAATTTATTACCCCTTTCACACTCTTCAGTCAATACCATGGTAGGCAGGCAGCAGTTCAATACTCCGATTATTTGATCAGATTCAGACATTGCTGATGTATGGTATAACCCCCCGATACAGTCGCATTCATCCATAACTACAAACATATCTCTGTGAACTGTACAACACAGATATACATGTCTACCTGTTTTTACCGATCCACTGATTTCTGTCCGATGCTCTGTGTACTTTCCCGAGTGGGCCAACATTGAACTACTATAGGAGATACGGCAACCTGCTCTTAAATATGTATTATACAGTAACACCTTTGTTTTTATACATTTGACTTACATGTGACTTGTCACAATAATTTCTATCATTTTTGTTTAAATTTGTTTTTTATGTTTTACATAATTAAATTCAAAGTGGTCAAACGGTGCAATGCAATTTAACTGCGGCAACTTTTTGCAGAACCATTTTTATTTGACTTAGTTTTCAATTTAAAATTTCTTTTTTTCAACATAAGGGGTTAGCATCTGCTAACCAGTCT
Organism: Botia kubotai; assembly: GCA_036877585.1. Lineage (NCBI taxonomy): Eukaryota > Metazoa > Chordata > Actinopteri > Cypriniformes > Botiidae > Botia > Botia kubotai. The sequence continues at coordinate 5,319 of JAZGTI010015446.1, forward strand.
CTTACCCGAGCTAACCTCAGGTCACTCCATTGCTAATGCCTAAATTTTTTTTTAACAAAATCAAAGCAAATTTTGCTGTCCCATATTTCCTCTCAGGCCCTGGTTCACTCCCTTATTCTCCATATTTCCCCTTCAGTCTGTGTGAAGGACAGGATTGATTAGCATGCTGCATATTCATTTGCATACTTTTGCACACAGATCACTCTGAATGAACGGCGGCGTTGTTTTCTCGGTTTTTCGCTCTCCAAAGGTGGGGGAGGAGAGGGTGGAGGGCGGAGAGGTGCTGGCGGTAGAGGTGGAGGGGGGCTCGTCTTTTCAAGGAACACCCCCAGAATTAATGTTCCACACCTGTGCACAGTGCGGCAGTCTTTATCAACCATCACAGGTGCGCCACATTAATTGTGGGAGAGACCATTTTGCTTTCCACAGGGGTGTCCCATTTGGCAGTCAGCATGTGCTCCCAAACCTAAGCTAGTTAATGTGGTTTACAGAGTGTTCATTTTCCTCTGATATCAATTTTTCTTTTTTCCTCTCTCTGAGGACTGCACATAGTGCACAATGCATAATATATAAATAGCCTCTCTATTTCAAAGTAGTGATTAGTGTAATGCTTGTTTGGCATATTTTCCCGTGTGTCTGCGCGTGTGCGCACGCACGCTGTCATGTTATGAAGTTTCGGTAGTTATGTGATCTCGAAAGTTTCCAGAACCATACACTGTCTCTCTCTCTCTTTCTCTCTCTCTCTCTCTTTCTCTCTGAGCATCTGCATGTACATGGAGGCGTGCATGTAGTTGTGTAGCAACTAGTCTCTTGATGCCTCCTGTAATACGTGCTTATTGCGAGGAGCTGAGTGGAGAATTGCACACCTGCAGGCCTAAAGGCCAAACGCAGCAGACTGGCCCCCCGGTGACTAAGATTACTGAAACAAAACCCCAACCTCGAAGTCAGACCTCCAACATCCTTTCTGTCACTGCTACGCTCTGCTCCACCACACGCTCAGTAATACAACAATATTGTGAGTCGCGCAGCCGCGGGACAACCCTCGCAGAAAAAGAGTGCACTGATTTCAGATTCCCTGAAGATTTGAGACTTTTGTTCTTTGTTTTTTTGGGTTTGTCCAATAATGAGCAGTAAAAGGTCAGTGGACCATTGCTGCTCATTCACTCGTGGCTTATTCTTTCTCCTTATGCGTGATTACCCCCCAAATGGTTAAAGGTACAAAAAACGACGGTTAAAACAATGGGCTCATGTCACACTCCTCAAACACAGAGACCTGAGCATTATTTATAGCATATTATATTAATGACAGACCCAGACTGAATACATTTTCAGTTTTTAAATAAATGCAGTGTTGTGACTGGGGAGATAGGGAAGAAAAAAAATGAGACTGAAAATAAAAAACAAGGATTTTTTTCCCTCCCTCCATCAGACATTTTGAACTTAGCAATTGACCTTCTGTGGCATCATTTACAGTGACTCATATCAAAGCCCCAAAATGTTAAAGCTATAACATGTGAATGCACACACTGAGACAGGCATAGAAACACACACACTGGAGGGATAATAACTTTAACTACACTAAATTGTCTTCTTCATTTGGGTGGCTATGGCGACCTGCAGTCTTCCGAGCTCACCCTTTGACAAAGGGGGTCATCGCTATGCAGGGGAAAATGAAACCCACTAGATATTGTTTGATTGGATTTGCCTTTGCCAGGTTTTGAGATCATTACTGAAATTCATTTGAAGTGTAGCAGAAAATGAAACTCGCCTGTTTAATTATTTTTTTCAACCAGCTTTTTGCCCCTTTTTTTCCTTTGGTGCCGTTTTTAAATCATCTGAAATATTAAAGACCCAACACTATCCTTAAAATGCATCTGCGATGGGCTGACATACCCCCCGTTGTCTAAGGGAATGAAACATATTTAATGACTCCGCCATCATTCTATTCCTTCTCTTAAATTTATACTTCCTCCCTTTCGCAAGATCCTATCCCCCCCTCCCCATCTCACACTTCCACAGTCTATCTTTCTCTCACTCATAGAAAGAGATAGAACGACAGAGGGGGAGAGTGAAGGAGAGAGAATTCCAAACCAAATGTCCTCATTCCAACATTTCAATAAATTGAGAGGAAAAGCATTAAAGTTAATCAGACCAACCACATTGTGGTTAAGACACGTTGGCTGGATTATGGATTACTATTAGCTGGATGAAAACCGATTCTTTCATTTACATTCTGGGTTCCTCATCCCGCTAAAATTAAAAAGGAACTAATACTTCTTGGAAAGAGTTCTTTATTCTTCCTGCAAGCTCTTACTTCCTCTTTAATCTGACATGGAGACAGGCTATATACGAAGAACCCGCAGTAGGACACACGTGGGTGACTTGTGTGTTAACGATGACCTTTAATAAAGATTACATGAGCAGTCGCCACAAAACACAGCAGCCCTTCAATAGCTGTGCGTTTTATTACGTCTTAAGAAAATAACCAAGGAAATTTCACTACTGCGTTCACATTTCTCAAATGCCTTGACACACTGCAAAACCATTTCTTTGACAACGATTCCGATTCTTTACTTTGTGGATAATTGTGTTTGGTAATAACTAATAAATAATGCAAGATTATTTGGTAACGATTGTTATATTATTCATATTTAGGACAGCGCATTCCAGCTGTCTCAGAGAGAGAGACAGATGTTATTCAGCTAAGGTTACAGAATTACTAACCCCAAAGTGTCACCTCTGAATATTTCCTCTGTGCCGAACCCTCTTATTCAAGTCTAGCCACATGACGAGAAGCTATCGAGAACTGAGCGTGAAGAACATAAATAGCACACAAAATGATGCAGTGTTGCAAAAGCACACAAACGGAGCATCAACCTGCTATTGGCAATGACAAACTAAATGTTAATAATAAGCACCCAGGAAATTCGCATCTGTGACTGTATCCTGTATTTTTGTCTTCGTAAAACGGAGTGGTCTGGATTCTCTAATGCTAACAGATGTGTTTTGACATGCAAGAGGAGTAGATTTCAAAGAAATATTTAACACATGGAATTTTCCCCAGCTTGAGCAGAACACATGATGTTTATGTCCTGAATTGATCTGCTAAAGGCCAGGAGGTCACTTTAAGTATGTGTGTGTGTGTATGTGTGTGTGAAATTGCCTCTTATTCGTCTGTGTGTGTTTTACCAGTGTTTGCTGCTTCAGAGCAGCTGTGTGTGTGTCTGTGTGTGTGTGTGTCTGCTGCTGTCAGCACTGGATGGTGTATGTCAGCCTTGACTAGACTCTGGCTCCAGTATATCACAGGCAGCAGGCAGCCCACTGCCGATACAGCCAAACTGTTTCACTGTCAATAAACTCGTGTCTCCATTAGAGCTGCAACCTCTCAGTCCTCACCCACACACACAGACATCAAAACAAGCCACCAGCCAATCCTCAATGCCTGAATTCCTCATCAAGCAGCATATTTTGTATATATTACACAAATATACGCTTATGCAATTAAGCAACTCTAACTTCATTTGTAGATTGTAGCTTCTGCGCCACTAGCAGCATCAAATGTAATTGCAAAAATAATGACAGTTTTCTAACAGGTTCCCCAAACACTCTCTCTATCTGCCACTGTTTAAACAGTCAGTCCACCCTGTAACTAACACTACTGGATGAGACATGTTGGCAGCTTAAGGAAACAGAGCAATGCTTTGATAACGCCATAAACATGCACACTTTTCAGGGCATTAGTTTCCAATGGTTCACTAATAGTTTTATCTGCAGAATAATATAGTCAAAAGTAGTATCTTAATGTAAGAAAAACAAACAAAAACTTTAAACCTCACACAATGGCCACTTTTACAGGTGGGGGGACAGGCTTCAGGGGGCATCTAACGCGCTCGCTCTCTTTCTGGGGCAAGGTCAGCCCTCTGTAATGTGTTCACCTCCACGCCTTGCTCATTACCCTCAAAAGCAGTTGATGGATCTGCTGAAGCAGAAAGAATTGAGAGAGGGAGAGAGAAACATCACTAACATTTATCTCCACTTGCTCCCATCCCAGCTTAAATCAACCCATCAGCCTGTCCCAGAACACTTAGTGCAGAGGTACATATCACTGGTTCCTGCTGCACCCTGGCTTCCTCTGTTAGCAGCCTAATCTATCCAAGAAGATTGTATTGAACGCTGTATTAAGATCCTCAGGATATATATCTCTGGCCACACACACGCTGGCGTGGGCATATACAATATTTAGACATTTCGCCTTACTAGCGTTCTCAGATACTCCTTAACACCCATATTCTCTCCCTCTCTCTCTCTCTCTCTCTCGCTTACACACACACGCAGGGTGTACAGCATTATATATGTTTATGTTTATATATATATATATATATATATATATGTGGTGTGTGTGTATGTGTGTGGGTATATATATATATATATATATATATATATATATATGATATATACCCCACACACAACCCCCATTCTCTTCTTTAGACATTTCATTATGTTATATGACTTAAGGCCCAGTGGCTGGAAAATGACAATTATTTTGCTCCAGCAGCTTGCTATTAAGAGACTCGCTGAATATGTCGAGTGGCGTGTGAAGGAGCCACAGTGGTGCACAACAACAATTGCTCACAGAAACAAACATACAGACTCTCTATCTGTAATACACACACACACAAACACAGAGCGATGCAACAAACGTGCTGGACTGCGGCCGGGGCACGTGACGAATGGTCCTTTGGAGAGAGTTCAGAAAAATATCAGTCAGAGCTAACTAATGCCTTTTAAATGTACCCAGCTACCTTTAGCAGGCCAGCTTACTGAATTAAAGGAATATCTAATGCTAGTTTGTTTGGCCCTCTCATAAATTCAATATAAATATATATGAGAAACATACAACAGGCTAATAGAAACGAATGAACTAGTCAACCATAAATTTGCCATGCGAGATATGCTTTTTCTGATTGGAAAGGGCATCCGCTATCTGCAATATTGATAATACTTTTCAAATTTCATCTGCTTTTGTTTGCATTCTGGGCTGCCTGTTTAAACACACTGGGAATTATAATGAAGCCAAACATTATCTCCCAGTTGTTCAAGGCTGAACATATAACTTTATCGTAAAAATGATTCCCAGTCTTTGGCTGGGTTGTATCTTTTCCATTAAAGCCTGGCTATCAGCCGGTGACAGTGAGGCAGCCAGTCGGCACTGGCTTGTCCACATGTGCCGGCCAAGTGGCATGAAGGTTCCCTCTTTCATTTCACGTATGCTGACGTGTGTTAGTGTGTGAAAGGGGGAGCGAGAGATAAACTACGGCTGGAGGGTGTTTCATTAACTTTGGAGTTTGTAGGAGAGTTTTCATATGGTCTTAAGGTGAACAGGAGCTGTTTGTTATTGTTGTTAGTATTGTTATTAGGCCAGTGGGTCAGTCACAGGCTGCACAGCTGAATATGAATATATATATATATATATATATATATATATACACAATTATATATGCATTTTTGTTTACAAATTGTATACATGATCTGACATCATGGAGCCATCCTGCCCTGACAAGTTAGCTATGGAGCAGAGACCATAAACACACGATCTAATGCTGAAGTTCATGAAAAATCTTGACCCCTGAGAAATTTCGTCCCCCCAAATGACACAGACAACACTAGCGAACCACTAACACCCATTACCAGCCAGCTAATCTCATCAAAACATAGACACGTTCACTCAGTCCAGCTGTCTTTCTCTCTCTCCTCTGTCAAGTGCAGACAGAGACCTTTCAGCTCACTCTTCATCCTCCGAGTGAGAAATGAGTGGTTTTGCCTTCACTCCAAACATATCAAAGACAGAGATTTCCTAAAGACATACAGCTGTTCTGGCAGTCCGCACTTACAGCGAGAGGAGAAAGAGAGAGAAATGAAATGCCGACTGTGGACACAGACACACAGCTTACATCACATCACTATGGGTTTGTTAGATCGGTCTCTGCCACAGGCCCCATGGAGATTGGGTTATCAGACCCTGTCAGTGGCTAAGTGGATGCTGCACAGCCCTAGGCAGTAGAAAACTCCCGGTGTGTGTGTGTGCGGCTCCTAGGACAGAAGAAGAATCAGCTGTGCCTCAGTGGCTGGATGAGTAAGGATAGCAGGCTTTAAGTGTGCAGAAATCACACTCGTTACGTGCTGAACGGTACGTCACGCGTATCCATGATACCAGTAATATTATAATGGCACTTAACAGTGAGAGAGAGCTGTTGGCACCCATGGGCTTCCATTGGGGGCAGCTTCAACCAGGAGTGACTGATGAGGTAACAGTTATGTTGGTAAGGCTGAATGATAGGGAAGGACCAAAACATGCAAAATGGTTAAAAATAGACTTTGATGAGTAAATACAACATGGCCGGTAACTTTACAAGGGAAATGCAACATAATACATGGCGTAAATCAAATTGTAAGATGATAATCTTACTCTCACTGATGTATGCGATTCAAACGATGACATGCAAACTGTCTGCTAAAGGAAAACATCTGCTGTAACTCAACTTTTACCTTGGTGGAAAATGTGCCATCTAGGATGCCTGAAGTTTAGTTTTTTCTCTGGATGGAATATTCCCTGCATTACACCACAAAAACAAATATCTTAGGAACGAAAACCACAATGTGTCTTCATGTTTCTATGACAGGTGCAGTTTCACTCAGAGATGTAGAGATGATATCGCACATTATGTAAAAATACAAGACAAAATAGCTAAAGAATCCCATTATGTTAGGGACAGAAAAACTTTTTTACATTAAAATAATGCAAAATGCAGTTTCATGGCCAATAAGAAATATTTATGGCTGGTAAATTCTCAACTCACCCACCATCAGCAGGTGTGGCAAAAACTTAATATTGGGCCTTGCTTACAACTGTAAGCCATAAATGCATCCTGAATCAGTATTTATAATGGGAATATTACACGCAGAAAGAATATTTATCAAAAAGGGAAGGAGCACAGCCTGAAAGAGATGCAACATTAAGGAAAGTTAGAAAAAGACACAGATGGGGAGGTCTTAGGCAATTCTATCCACGGACCTGATTCATTGCAGCAGTTAATGCATGTAAAACCCTTTATGAAAGCAAACAGAAAGTAAGTGATTACATCAGATTGTTAACATGCTCCAGTCACGCACCAAGTAAATGGCACAAACAAGACAAGTGTGCTCGCTGAAGGCTCTGTAGACTTTAGCCTCCCATATCGATGCTCCTGCTCACAATGTTCCAGAATTTACAGATAGGCCAATATTCCACACATTGGGAAGCAGGCTTTGCTGAGGTTAAGGGTAAACACATGTGGCTCAAATGTTGGATATGTTTCAGTACCGTCTTCTGATTCCAGCATCTTTATCCCGATCCTGGCAAACAGGAAGTCGTCTGTGTCCAGAAGAAGACAGCCAGGACTCTTTGTGTTTACCCATGACTCTCACAAGAGTCCTTCTGCTACCATCATCATCTCAAACAGCTGGGGCTTCATATAATACACCATAATACTAGACTTCATGTGTGTGTGTATGTGTGTGTGTGTGTGTGTTTCTAAGGGTAAATTGCTTAATGATTTCTGGGAAAACTATAAATTGGGGTACCAAATAAGCACCATTACCACAATTTGATTACCATACAATTGAATTAGAGGGTAATCATCATTTCTATATATCATTATATTGAAATGTTATACAGAATTAGTTCATGCTGCTGGCTATGGGGATAAGATACGGCCATCTAAAAAAAGTACAAGTGTAAATCTGCAGCTTTTAGCTCCCAGTTTAAAAGCAAAATATCTTGTTTTTCTGAAGGTTGCGATAAACCTTTAAAGAGAGAGAGAGGGTGAAAAGCTCCATCTGAGGGCAGTGCAGTAATTAAACAATGCTTCATCAGACAAACACAGCTCTCTCTGTGATTAGTGCTTGCACCTGTGCAAGCGTAGACCAAGGTCCCCGTTACTTCAGCGAGCGCATTTCTAAATCATAATTTCCAGACTCCAGGTCATATACAGGGGATGTAAAAACATCTGCTGTGTTCTATCTGCTATGTTCACACGTGGATTTTGCGT
>JAZGTI010015447.1:0-10233 GCA_036877585.1 Botia kubotai
CTTTGAGCTCCCCCTCTCATTCTCACTCTTCTTCTAGCTCCTTCCATTTTTGATGAATACAGGTGAACTCACCTGCTGCCTTTTATAGCACACCTAAATGCTGCATTTTCAAATTAGCACGTGTGCTTCCACACCTTGTGGATGTGATTATCCAATTCGTTCATTAGTGTGGTCATTGGCAATCCGGGGCTTTGTAATGACAAGGAAGTAACCTCACAATCCTTATCTGTGTCTAAGGTGTCGAAATGTGTGTAGAGTTTTACAAATCACTGTGTGTAATGTTTTGCAAAAAGAGTGAAGCAGACATTGTGTGTAATGTTGTGCATATCTGTGGCGGTGTTTTGCTCCTTGGAGTAGAATTTTGCAAATTGTGTGGAAATTTTTATTTTAGAGTGAAAACAATCGAAAAAACTGTAAGAAGCTTAAAACTGAATGACTTCAAACATTGAAAACCATTTACATACTTCATGTCAAATTGACTTAAAGTTAATAAACCTGTAAGTAACTTGATAGAGAATGGACATTATTCTACGCTACCTCTTCTACACAACACACACATCCTAAATAGGAAAATAGTTGCACACATATGCATTTACACAAAAGCATGCATAACACAAATATTCTTTGCTCATTATGGCATGGCATAATTCTTAACTGTACTTAAAATAGAAGGTCTAACCCTGTCCTTCCGTTCTGGTTGACTGCTACGGTGGTCTGGAGGCCTGGATATCAGATCTTCAGATGTAGTTCTATTGGGGCCCTTAACCTCTAGCACTACTGTTCTTTCCCAGAGGAAGAATCTCTCATGTATTCACCCCTCGTACATAATCTCTTACTAGATTTCCAGCCTGTTTTAAGATTACCCTGCAGAGCAGTTGAGAAGATATCAATTTAAAACCTCAGGTAAATCATAAATCACTGTCTTTGTATTACTTTCTCTTATAACAGTAACGTAAATAACAGTTACGTTTTTTTTAAATCACTGTGATTGTGCATCATTTTGAGAGATCCATTAAGAAATACACCATGTTCATTTGTTTACAGTTGAATATTATTTGCATAACTAAGAAAAGTGATCCCACAATTACTAAAACCCAAGCCTGAAACACCAAGTGTAATTTTCACGTCCGTGACTCAGAATCTTGTCTTGTCAAAAGCTGCACTGTTATCAGGCAGGACCAGAATAGAAGCATTGTATTTATCAGCACTCATATCAGGACATTCACAACACAAACTAATGCCAATCTGTACTACTATACTGCCATAATGCTAAATAAAAACTTAAGCTCAACATATAAATGAATGTTTGATCCATCTGGTCCACAACAGAACATAACAGCTTATTCTTAACAGCTTTGGGTCACAGGAAATAGTTGTCAAATATAGTTCATCTCTCCAAAATACTTCATTTCCTTGGAGTCCTAATTCTTCCAAGTATACTAAAAGATTGCTAAAGCAAGCCATTTAGCAATTCTTTTACTGCTATAATGACTAAATAAAGCAGGCTTCTAAAAAAGCATGTACAGGAGAGAAATAGTCAAAAACAGAACAAAAAAGGCATACTTGGCATTCCAAAATCAAGTTGGGCTTGTTTTAAACCTTGTCCTCCTCAGCCTGCTGCCACTAAGTCTCTGTGACATCGTTTGTCTTTATATGGTCACAACAAACACATGCACTCATAAGTAGGAAACCAGACTGTTTTTGTCCTTTCTTGGTACAGTCACTACTAGTACATCTTGCAGTGTTGAATGGTTGTTAACATATGGGATGGCTATTCCTGTCTGCTCAGAACAGCAGAGACATTTTTCAAACTGAAATTCATGCTTGGATTTCTTTCTCTCAGGACTCTCCTCCATCATTCTAGCAACTCATGGAAAGGTGCTTCCCCCGTTACTGTCATTCTCAATTAACAATGGAGTCTTGTAGCCATGTCCTACTACTTTGCATTGAAATACAGCTTACTGCACTGAAATGCTTTGGCTTTATGGCATTATTATGTACTTCTTATTTAGTGCTTTCAATTTTATGGTAAACTTGCAAAAATGTAAACTACACTAGTAAAATAAAGATGAATCAATCAGAGATTGACATTTTCATTTATGCATTTGGCAGACGCTTTTATCCAAAGCGACTTACATTGCATTATATTATACATTGTTTCTGATCTATACATTGCAATCCCTGGGATCGAACCCCATGACCTTGACATTGTTAATGCCATGCTCTAACCATTGAGCTACAAGAAAGCATAGAGATTGAAAAGATCTGAAATTCTTATGGAAAAATAAATAATTTAAATTTATGTAGTAATAATTTGGACATGGCAAACTAGCACAGAAAAGCAAAAACAGTGTCACTGTCTTTGGGTTTGACTATGAATGTTTAAAAACGTGTGTGTTTAAAAACTATATGACGACCTATTAAATAGTAGATTTTTACATTTTCTAAAAAAAGATTGAGCAGCACTTTTGCCTGTGCTTTACATTATAATGCTGTGTTTTTGTGATTGGTTACCAGGGTGTAGCTATTTGGTTCCTAAGGTGTTGCTACTTGGTTTCTAACGAGTTCTGAGTGGTTGCTGTATTGTAGATATGAATCAGTTCCCTATTTTAGTGTAAATATGTGAAATATTTTAACTCATATCCTCAAATGTCCTCTTTTTCTGAGATTAAAAAAGTGTCAAGCTGGAATTGTTTTTTCTAAAACTTCAAGAATTTGGCTCTGTTTTCATATTACCATTCAATCTAAAGTTCTTAATTCTGTGTGGGAGTACTTGCATTGCTTTGACTGTTTGCTCAGTACATCTTGCCTTTAATTGACTATTCATTGATGAAGGGCCCACATGCATCTATTGACATTTTACTGACTAATCAGGTAAATCACTTTTATCAATATTAATCCTTTGTTTTGGAAATTGCACAATGCATCGCATTATACAGGTTACATGACTCCCATTAAAAATGCCCAAATTAATGAATTTGATTTGAATGAAATTGAATTTTCAGAAGGTGAATTTACAGAAGATGCAAAAAGTTCCTGTGCTTTCATCCCTTTCCAGATCTGGGGGAAGCAGAATATATATGCTCTGTAAAGCCGTCCCTTACATTATAGCTAAAAGCAATTTAGAAGCCTGTAAAGCACAAAATGTCAAAAAAGGAGTATGTAATCTAAATTAACTTCTTTTTGAGACCAGTCTATATAACCTTTTTATATTTAATGTGTAAATGATAGGAGAATTTTTTAATAATTAATAAACTATTTAATAATAGTGATAAATGATCATTCTCAAAATTTTACACACCCTTAAAATCATATTTTGCCCAAATAAGGGCATAACATGCAAGGTCAACTAAAATGCATCTACAATACATTGGTTGTCTAAATTGGATGGTTTAGGTAATGAATAGTGGGCAGCTTTACTGCCTGGAACAAACCATTTTAGAACCGGTATTGATGCTTGATTAGGCAATAAAAGATGTTAGGAACCAAGAGTGTGTATATATTTGCATTATTTTTTGTGGGATATATATTATGAAAATTACTAATCTTGAAGGTTCAAAAACATGTATATACCTCCACATCCCCCAAATCCACACATCACCACCACCTGCTATTTTTCTTTGGAAAAATCACAATGGTCACCCTAACTAACAAGTTATTTCTGAATCCACTGACAGAGCTACTTTGTAATGTTTGATCTAATCACATGCCACTTAGACACCTTTAGAAACCATGTCATTATCTTCAAATCTTCCCTTCAAATCTTTACAGTTTCCCACATCCACCATGAGTCACAGCTCAAGAATGGTTGTGACCTGTGTTTGAGGATTTTGTGTGGGCAATAAATACAGCTATATATTATAAGTATTGTCGTTAGCTAAAAATAACATGTTAGCCCCCACCTTCAGCCCTCAATAATGGGGTGCTGTTAAAAATCACAAATCTGGCATATCTGCAGCATTTTCTCTCCTGAGAGATTGTCATTAGGCGGTGTCTGGGAAACTGGACCAGACACTGGCCCGGCTGGACAGAAATACACACCATGAGAATGAGAGAGCAAGCATATTTTTTCTTTTTTTCCCCAATCTTTTTTAAAGGCCCAATGACTGACACGCCCACCAACAGACAGTTGACCTTGTCTGCTCACTGAAAGATGAGATAGCTAATTCATTTTGTTGGCAGGACAATATGGCAGGGCCACATCTTGTCACACATATTAAAATGTGTAGTCAGAAGAGAAAAGTCTGCCAGGCAAGAACATTGAACTTCTTTTCTAAGAAGTACACATTGATGTTTACCTCTGACATTCAGAAACACACACACACAGATTTGGGGACACTTATTTGTATTGAACTTTTCCCATCCTCTGTCATAGATTCATTGACTTTCGCCCAATATGTATTCAGACCCAATTTAACTTTAAACACTCCAGCTAACATGAAAGAAAAATAGTAAATAATCAACCTTAGTGTGTCCGCTAAGGCATTTGAACTCAGGAATTTCCACTGCACATCCAATCCTAGATAAAACAAAGTACACAAAGGACTATGCTATTAGCTTACTTGCGTACTAGAATAAATTTTTAATCACATGAGTAGCGGTATTTGTGTATTTGTGAGCCAAATATCAGAGCCATAAATGCTGAATCATCATCACCTATTTATTCTAAAAAAAGCTAAAACATTTAAGCTAAAAAATACATATTAAAGTTTATTTGATGCTTCTAACATCCCCCAAAAAGTAAATAAGTTGATCACTGGTAAAACACCCACTATAATGAAATTAGACTGTGTGGTCTGTGTACTAATAGTTACAGCATCTACTAGCATAAGGCAACTTCTAAAGTTAACCAGCCAATCTCTGACTTTGGTTTACCATTATCAACTGATAACAAACAAAAATGCAATTTGTTATTTTTTTCGTTTATGAGGAAATTCATATTTTATCACCTTGTATTAAGGCTGGTGAGGATGGGTACAATCTGTTGATTTGAGTACATATCTGTAGCTACCAATGGATAAATGATCTTTAGTAGAATTGTAGTTTGGAAGTGTGTTAGTACTCTGGCGAGGGTTCCCTCTGGTGGCGCGGAGGAGGCGGAGCAGGAGCCTCCGTAACAGAGCCCCCCCCTGCAAGCGGTCTTCCTCGTAGCCTGGGGGCCAGCCTCTCGGGATGAGCTCTGTGAAACTCTTTTCAGGTCCAGGATATCACCTGTGTTTACCCATGAACGCTCCTCCGGGCCGTACCCCTCCCAGTCCACGAGGTACATCCTGCTACCCTGGCTCCTGGAGTCGAGTAGCTGGTTGACCCGATAGGCCTCCTCACCGTCCACCAAGATGGGAGGGGTTTGTTTCTGGAGACTCCCCTCCGGCTCTCCAACTGGGGCACCAGCAGGTTTTAGCAGAGAAACCTGGAAGGTGGGAGAAATACGATAATTAGCCGGGAGTTGAAGTCTAACAGATACAAGATTTATTAATCTAAGAATTTTGAAAGGACCCACGTACCTAGGGCTGAGCTTCCTGCACGGTAACCGGAGACGGAGATCCCTGGTGGAGATCCACACCCACTGACCAGGAGCAAAGTTGTGAGGGCCTTCTGTGACGATTGGCTTGTTGTGTCTGCCGTCTGACTGCATGTAGCAAGTGGGTATGCGCTCTCTCCCAAACCTCCTCACTGCATCGTAACCAGTTGGTAATGGCGGGAAGATCAGTAGGCTCTCCGGACCAGGAAAACAGAGGTGGCTGGAACCCGAGGACGCACTTGAAAGGAGTCATACCAGTAGCGGGTTTGACCAGGGAGTTCTGGGCATATTCTGCCCACATGAGGTATCTGCTCCAGTCGGACTGTCTTTGGTTGCAGTAAGACCTGAGGAATCTAATAATCTCTTGATTTAGTCTCTCAGTCTGACCATTGGACTGCGGATGGTACCCGGAGGTTAAACTAATGTTAACTCCTAAACTTTTAAAGAAGATTCCCACACCATGACGTGAATTGAGGTTTCCGGTCCGACACAATGTCATTCGGTAAACCACAGAAAAGAAAAACGTAATTGCACAAGATTTCGGCAGTTTCCAGGGAGGTAGGGAGCTTGGGAAGAGGGACGACGAGGCATGCTTTGGAGAAGCGGTCTATAATGGTAAGGATAGTAGTATTGCCCTGGGAGTTGGGGAGGTCCGTGATAAAGTCTATGGCAATATGGGACCAGGGATGGTGGGGTGTGGGCAAGGGTTGAAGTAGGCCAGCAGGGAGCTGCTTGGGAGTCTTATAGATTTTACAGATATTACAGCTTTGAATGTGAGAGATGGTGTCAGATGTGAGGGTAGGCCACCAGTATTTGTTTCTGAGCAGTTGTACAGTGGCATTGATACCTAGGTGGCCTGAACTAGGGTTTTCGTGAGCTGGTTCACACGAGCTGGTGTTGGTCTGGACCCACCACTCTGGAGACAGACTCATGGCGCCTATAAACAGGAGACAAAGACAAATTTTTAGTTTTGTTTAGTCGTGAACTAAACAAAAAAAACGCCGTCTGCTGGGTTCCGAGTTGGCCGGTTCGTACTGTCAAGTTTGCGGACGGAAGAACCCAGATGCAGACAGTGATACAGAAACACAACTTTATTAAACTAAAACAACAAACCAAACTAGAACAACCCAACTGAAACGATCAAGCCACAAGAGGGTGAACAAGAACAAACTGAATCAGATTTATTTAAACTAAATTAAGATAAGGAAAATAATATGAACGTTAATTAATAATAAAAAAAAACAATGATTGAAAATTTAATAAACAACCAACAAACAGAGACTATAGACAGACAGCCAACTAACAGGACTGAAACAGCTGACCAGACTGGGGAACACTTTCAACAAGGAGCACAGGCAGGAACACAGACTAGGACGAAACAGGAAACATCAAGCCAGAACAACGAATAGCAGGACGAGAGATAAGCCGCTGCGGGAACAACACTCTGCGAGGAACAACACTCAAATAGAAACAACACGCAATCGCACAATGCTCAATAGAAACAACACAAACCGGCACAAGACAGCAAACATGAGGGCAATAAATACACATGGGAAACAATGACAAACAGGTGAATGACATTGCTGAAACGAGGAAACGAGGAAAAAAGGAGGCGAGGCGATTATGTAAGACCGGAGGGCACATGGCAGATGAAAATGCAAATTAGCCATGTGCTTCCACACATAACGCACACCCAGAGCGCGAGTCTAGACTCCAACTCTATTCGGAAGTGAAACAAGGTGAGTCAGAGTCTAAGCCCCGCGCTCTGACACGTAACATAGACTGTGTCAGGATCCTGGCAAAACGCGATCTCAAAGATTAGACAGAAAGCCAGGATCTTGACACAACCCCCTCCCCCGCACCCAGGGCATCCCATCCATACCACGACTGACATGACGGAGGAGGGGGTTAACAAGACACATAACTAGGACATAGACAGACAGGCGAACTAAAAGCCACAAGGGCGTGCAGACAACATGAGACCGGACAGGAACAAGACATGAGACAAGACAGGCAGGACATTGGACAGAACTGGTACAACATTTAACATAACGGACAAAACATTAGACAGGACAGAAGAGACTTTAGACAAGACAGGGATGACAGACAACAAGGCAGGCTTTCTGTCTAGTCTTTGAGATCGCGTTTTGCCAGGATCCTGACACAGTCGGCTCAAAGCCAAGAGTGGGAGGTCCACCTCCTCGGCCTACGGTTTCTCGGTCCACCAGTCTGGCTCCTCTCCCGAACTTTCCCTCATGTTTTACCACCCGGACTGTGTCTCCTGTTTTGCCTTTATTTAATAATTCTGTTAAATTTCTTTCTGTTACCTTACCGATGTTTCTCAATTCTGTTAATGCCCTTGCTGTGTCCTTGCCTATTGTTCTGCCCGCCTTGTTGTCTGTCATCCCTGTCTTGTCTAAAGTCTCTTCTGTCCTGTCTAATGTTTTGTCCGTTATGTTAAATGTAACAGCAGGTCAGTCCATGCTGACCTGCTGAGTATTTCTAATGACGCTTATTTGATGAAGCATCATCCATCATATTATTATTATATTAATTACAAGCATGAATCACATTGGAAAAGAAGAGGTGTTGCTTTAGTTTATAAAAACAAATGAGAGTAATCATAAATTTGGACTCCAATGAGTTTGAAGTGATGATGCTTAACTTAACAGTATCAGATACAAGCAACACTATTTCTTCTCACTATTATTACTGACCACCAGACAAACTTGCTTAAAGAGTTTGCAGACTCTGTCAGAATAATTAGTTTTGGTATATAGAGCTTTTTTGGTTGGTGACTTTAACAATCACATTGATAATAAAAAAAGATGCTTTGGGGCTAGCCTTTATTAATAGTCTCAGCTCAGAGTCAAAATGTTAAACACGCTGAACTGGAAAATGTTGAATTAGAAAAGTCTGCATTGATGTTAGTCTGGTTTAAGGTCTTATTTGTGCATCTAAACACAAAAACCTCTGCCTGGAAGTTTTTAATTTGCCTAGTAAGACCTTGATTACCCTATTCAGGAGTGTCCGATTAGGGTAAAGAGATAGAATCAGTCTGGTTTGTGTACTGTACAGACAGAATATGGATTATATTAACAGGAAGTGGACTAACACTTGGATGATGACTCTGGTGGTTGGATAAATGTATCATATATATATTTATATATGATACATATACTGTATATGATGAGGAATTCAAACAAACCTCTAACTCTACATATTAAATACCTCCTAGACTTACACTAAAAGAAAAATTCTGAACCATATCTTGGGACCAGAATATCATGGACAGTCATTTAGCTTGAGAGAGAGAGAAAAATGTTGTTATTGTTGGTTGTTTACATAATGTCTATAAACAGCATATGTGACATGCTGTCTACTATAGAAGACAATGTTAACTTTTTCCTGTTTGTTAAAATGAATATGAAGTATGTTCACAGTAAAGCAATACCAGTTACAGTCATAATGAACTTCTAATACAGGCCCAGCATGCAAGCGCACCACAGAAATGCAAAGCTTACATTTTAATGAAAGCAAAACTGAAGTTGTGGTTATAGACTACATGCCATAAGTGCTGTCCATTAACAATGAGTTACTCAATAACCCACAATATCCTAGAATATTCCTCACTTCAAAAGAGCTGTGTCCAGCATCCCTATGGAAGCAGTTTTGTCCCTGGGGATCTATCAAAGAGGAAGAAATGGTGTGTTGCAGAAGACTGATGCTGTGCCTTTAGGAGACCCTCCTGAGACCCTGAAACTGAGTGCAGATTCAGCTGCTTTGGTTACTGGTAATAATCAGGGAAAATTCTAATGTTAACCATGAAACTAGGAGTAGAACCATCATACAAAAATATGCTAGCATTAAAATGGTTTCTACAGCATATAGACTTCTAAACATTAATTGTTGGTTACACTTTATTTTACAAGGGCCCTTGTTACATTTACATTTATGCATTTGGTAGACGCTTTTATCCAAAGCGACTTACATTGCATTATACTATGCATTGTTTCTAAGTAAGCTACAGGAAAGCCTGTTAGCTTATTGTTGCAATGTAATTATAAATTTAAGTACTGAGTAATATTAAGTAAGTTAGTCTAAGCAAGAACAGAACTTGCTAAGATGTCTAATGTCTGAGATTTTGATTAATCTTATTTCATGATCACAGACATGTTTTAATAATGTAGTTGCTGTATTATAATCAAGAAACCATTATTCCTTAATAGTACACAAACTAAATAATTGGATCAGATCACCTGTGATCTTACATCAGTTTAATTCCTATAAACTACCTTGTTTGGCAAGAGAAAACTACCTACAGTTAGTGTTACGGAGTGTTCCAGCATCTTCGGTACAGTTAGACATTTAATTACTATTATTAATCTTTATTTTATGATATTGTTATTTTTAATTAGAAGTATTATATAATTAATATTTTAAAAACAGTAGTTTTCTAACAGTAGGCACATTGTGGTGCCTCATATTGTGTTATAGACACGTGTTCTATGCAGGTACAGTAAGTCTAATGCATTGCAAGTGCAGATCTAACAACAATAAGAACACCCCTTGCACATAGTATGTTACTATGTGCACCCCTTGCACATAGTAACATAGTTTACACTAGACACTGCTCTGCTACTGACACACTGGTTACTCCACTACACACATCGGATCATTTCCTTCTCACCCTTAAAATCCAAATCACCCCC